>CAUYQG010054885.1:0-10646 GCA_963574415.1 Tarsius wallacei | reverse complement strand
GCAGGCTCAGGCAATCCACTCACCTCAGGCTCTCAAAGCACGGGATTACAGGCTGAGCCACCGAACCCAGCTTATAATATTTTCAAGGTTTACCCATGTTATAGCATGAATCAGAATTTCCTATTTAAGGCTGAATAATACTCCATTGTATTCATATACCATATGTTGTTTATCCATTCATCTGTCAATTACACTAGGATTATTTCCACCTTTTAGCTATTGTGAATAATCTTGCTGTGAACATTGGTATACAAGTATCTATTCATGTCCCTGCTTTCAGTTCTAGAATATATACCTAGGAATGGAATTGTTCAATAATTTAATAGTTCTATATTTGACCTTTGAGGAACCACCAAACGGTTTTCCATAGCAGCTGTACCATTTTGCGTTTTCACCAGCAATGCACAGGATTCCAGTTTCTCCACAGCCTCCCAAGACTTGTTATTTTCTGAGTTTTTTATTTTTTAAAATTATACCCATCCTAGGAGGTATGAAGTAATATCTCATTGTGGTTTTGATTTGTATTTCCCTAATCATAAATGATGTTGAGCATCTTTTAATGTGCTTATTGGCCATTTATATATCTTTGGAGAAATGTCTATTAAAGTCCCTTGCCTGTTTTTTAATCAGGTTGTTGATTGTTGAGTTTCAGAGTTTTTTTATGTATTCTGGATATTAATCCCTTTATATATGATTTGCAAATATTTTCTCCCATTCAGTAGATTGTCTTTTCACTTTCTTGACGATAATCTTTGAAGCACAGAAGTTTTTAATTTTGATGAAGTCCAATGTATTTACTTATTTTTTTCTTGTTTTTGCTTGTGCAAATATATGGTATCAGATAAGGGTCCAAATTTATTCTTTTGCTTGTGGTTATCCAGTTTTCCCAGCACTATTTGTTGAAGACTGTCCCTTCCTCATTGAATGGCCACCCTTTTCAGAAATCAGTTGATCATTTATTTGAAGGTATATTTCTGGGCTCTTTAGTCAGTTGGTCTGTGTTTGTCCTCTGTTAATAGCATACTGTTTTAACTACTGTAGCTTTGTAGTAAGTTTTGAAGCTAGAAAGTGTGAGTCTTCCAACTGTGTTCCTTTTCAAAATTGTTTTGGCTATTTGGGGCCCATTGCAATCTCATATGAATTTTAGAATTTTTTTTTCTATTTCTGTAAAAAAATGCAGTTGAGATTTTGATAGAAATAGCATTGAATCTATTAATCACCTCAGGTAGTATTGACAAATTAACAATATAGTCTTCCAACCCATGAACTCAGGATATCTTTCCATGCATTTATATCTTTAATTGCTAACAGCAATTAAAGTGTACAAATATCTTACCTCCTAAGTTAAATTTATTCCTATTTGTCTTAGTCTGTTGTGTGCTGCTGTAACAAAATATCAGAGACTGGGTAATTTTTTTTGAGTCGGGAGTCTTGCTCTGATGCCCAGGTTGGAGTGCAGTGGCACAGTCACAGCTCATCACAACCTTGACCTCCTTGGCGCAGGGGATCTTTCTGCCTCAGCCTCCCAAGTAGCTGGGACTACAGGCATACGCCACCACACCTGGCTAATTAAAAAAAAAATTTTGTAGTGCCGGGCTCGGTGGCTCAGCCTGTAATCCCGTGCTTTGGGAGGCCGAGGTGAGTGGATTGCCTGAGTCCGCGGGTTCGAGACCCGCCTGGGCAACTTGGTGAGACCTCATCTCTACAATAAATCAAATAATTAGCCGGGTGTGGTAGCACGTGCCTATAGTTTCAGCTACTTGGAAGGCTGAGGCCAGTGGCTCTCGGCCACTGCACTCCAGTCTGGGCGACAGAGTGAGACTCCAACTCAAAAAAAAAAAAAAATTTTTTTTTGTAGAGACGAGGTCTCAGTATGTTACCTAGACTGGTCTCAAACTCCTAGGCTCAAGCAAGCCTTTTGCATTGGGCTCCCAAAGTGTTGGGATTACAGGTATGAGCCACTGCACCCAGCCGAAACTGGCTAATTTTTCAAGAAATCTATTTCTCACAGTCTGGAGGCTGTAAAGTCCAAGATTGGGGGGCTGTCATCTGGTGACAGAAGCCTCATATGGGTGAGAGAGAGAGAGAGAGAGGAAAAGGGGCTGAACTCATCCTTTGATGAGGAAACCACGCCCATGGTAACAGAATTAATCCAGTCATGAAGTTCTTACCCCTCAACACTGCTGCACTGGGGATTATGCTTCTGATACATGAGTTTTGGGGGGGCACATTCAAACCATAGCAGTATTTAATTCTTTTAATCGCTATTACAAATAGAATTGCTTTCCGAAATTCCTTTTCATATTATTCATTCCTTGTGTATGGAAACACAACTGGTCTTTGTTTACTGATCTTGTATCCTGCAACTTTGTTCACTTTGTTAATTAACTCTTAATAGATTTCTGTGAACTTTTTTAGAAGTTCCTATATGTTAAATCATGTAATCTGCAAATAGATAATTTTACTTTTTCTTTCCAATTTGGGTGACTTTTTTCTTGTCTAACTTCTCTGATTAGAACTTGCAGTACAGTGTTGAATTGCTGTTGTGAGAACAGGCACCCTTGTCTTGTTCCTGATCTTAGGGGGAAAGCTTTCTTCACTCACTGAGAATGTTTATCTGTGGGTTTTTCACAAACACTTTTTGCCATATTGAGGTATTGCTCCTCTATTTTTACTCTATTGAATGTTTTTTTTTTTTTTTTTTACCATGAAAGGGTGTTGGATTTTGTCAAATCTTTTCTGTGTCAATTTTGATGATCAAGTGTTCTTTTCTCTTCATTTTATTAATGTGATGCAGAATTTTATTTTATTATGTTGAACCACACTTGCATTCCTGGAATAAATCCTTCTTGGTCATGGTGAATAATCCTTTTGATATGCTGTTAAATTCAATTTGCTAGTATTTTGTTGAAAATTTTTACATCTATATTCATAAGGGATATTGGTCTATAATTTTTCTTTTCTTATGATAACTTTGTCGGCTTTGGTACCAAAGTAATATTGGCTTTATAGAATGAATTAGGAAGTGTTTTCTCCTCTTTAATTTTTTGGAAGAGCATGAGGAGAACTGGTGCTAATTTTCCTTTAAATGGTTGGTAGAATTCACAAGTAAAGCCATCTGGTCCAGGACTTTTCTTTGTTGGGATTTTCTTTTCTCTGTTTTTCTGTTTTTGATTACTGATTCAATCTCTTTACCTGTTATAGGTCTCCTGAGATTTTCTATTTTTCCTTCAGTCAGTTTAGGTAATCCATATGTTTCAAGGAATTTGTCTATTTCTTCTAGGTTACCTAACTTGTTAACATGTAATTGTTTATAGTATTCTCTTATCATCATTTTTATCTCTGTAAGGTTGGTAGTAATATCCCCACTTTACTTTTTGAATTTAATTATTTGCATCTTCTTTTTCTCCTTATCAGTTTAACTAATGGCTTCTCAATTTTGTCGATGTTTTCAAAGAACCAACTTTTGGTTTCATTGATTTTTTTTCTCTACTGTTTTTCTGTTGTCTATTTTGGTTATTTTTGTTCTAATCTTTCTTATTTCCTTTGCTGACTTCGGGTTCAGTTTGCTGTTCTTTTTCTAGTTCCTTAAAGTATCAAGTTACATTATTGATTTGAGCCTAATGGATCTGTGGGACATATAGCTCACATGGCTCACACTCATAAGGTGCATCTGGTGTCTGTTGTATTTGACCAGGTGCAGACACACAAGCCTTACATGGTGACCTTTGACCTCACAGACCCTGAGGCTATAGTTGGAGCAGCAGCCAAGATCCTGCAGTGCTTTGGCTATGTGGACATACTCGTTAACAATGCTGGGATCAGCTACCGTGGTACCATCATGGACACTACAGTGGACGTGGACAAGAGAGTCATGGAGACAAACTACTTTGGCCCAGTTGCTCTAACGAAGGGTAACGGTCTTGGATTAAAATTAAAAACGGCAGTGAAATGTTGGCATTCTTTTTTCTTCCACAGGTTCCTTTTCAACTAAATACTCCCTGTCTCCATCCTGTTTTACCTTGGAGTGGGTGTTGTCATTACAGTGTTTGTTTTGTCTACTTTACAGCTTCAAATAATGATGTTCTCCTCAGTGACAGCCTCATTTGCACACACCATTGCCTGCGTTTCCTTTTCATGGTATCTGCAAGCCCCTATAAGGTGGGGATATTTATATGTCCCGTCACAGATTTCATTCCAGGGAAGAGGTTCCTATAGGAAAAGGGAACTGAGCTGACGGTTCACAGTGACGGGCTGGTTGCTGGCCTCCTCCCTGTTTCCTCCTTCTCCTCCCTCCTGCTGGCCTGCTGGCCAGCTGCTGGGCACAGGAGACTTAGTGTTCCAACAAGCCCCTAAGGGACTTTCACTGTTCTCCCTCACTCTGACTAAATATCCTAAGCACAGTCACCTCCTGCCAGTGTCAGATGGAGTGACTGAAAGAAGGGTGCTTGTCTAAACCTCTGCCCTCCCTCCTCAGCACTCCTGCCCTCCATGATCAAGAGGAGGCAAGGGCATATCGTTGCCATCAGTAGCATCCAGGGCAAGATCAGCATTCCTTTTCGATCAGCGTGTGAGTACTTCTCCCGCCTCCAAAATGCTTTTCTTTATTGTTTTGTTCCTGATTATAAAAATCTCATGTTTCCTGTCCAGAATTTGGACATTGTAGAAATACAGGATGTTTTTCAGAGCAGAATGCTTGGGTTCATAGCCCAGCTCCACTTTTTATCCCCTATGTGACTTTGGGCAAGTATCCTCACTTCTGTGTGCTCCATTGTCATGTGTAAATGAGACAGTCCTAGTCTCAGCCCAGGCAGCGGCTGTGAGAGAAGTGTTTGGAGCTGCCTGAGGCACTAAGCAGTATATGTGTGCCAGCCCCCTTATTGTTATTATTAGCCTCATCCCACAAATATAACAATGTCATCACTCTGGGGCACATGCCTTTTTTTTTTTTAAATTGAGGTCTCACTCTGTTGCCCAGGCTGGAGTACAGTGACATGAAGACAGCTCAGCTACAGCCTCACCTCCTGGGCTCCGGCTAGCCTCCTCCCTCAGCCTCTCGAGTAGATGGGACTACATACATACACCACCACACCTGGCTAATTTTCTGATTTTTTGTAGAAACAAGGTTCTTACTATGTTGCCTAGGCTGGTCTTGAACTCCTGGTCTCAAGTGATCCTCCTGCCTTGGCCTCCCAAAGTGCTGGGATTACAGGCCTGAGTCACCATGCCTGGCCTCCAATTTTTTTTTTACATATAATCAAACACGCAAAAAAAGTGAGGTCTAATTATACATATTGCTTTGTGGCATGCTTATTTAACTTGATAATATATCTTTCTATGTTAGCATATATGAACTTAACTCATCCTGTTAAGTGGGTATATAGTAATCCATTGAATAAGTATGACATAATTGATTTTGCCATTTTCCTGGACACTTGAGGATTTTTTTCCCCCTCGGTCTTTGACCATTAGCAGTGACATGCTACACAGAATATTCTTGAATGTTTATATCTCTAGGCACTCATGGGAGAGTTTCAATGAGAAGGTTTTAAAGGTAATTTCACAAACCTTCCTAGTAACTTCTGTCTTTGCTTTACCCTCTCAAGGAAATACATACTGACTATAGCAGCCTCATCTGCTCTCAGCTACCTCCAAAGGCTAGACTCAGCCACACCCAGCCATAGCCTTTGTCAGTAAAGGGAAGCAAAAGTGATGCACTTTGGAAGGACAGTAACAAGCATCTAGTTCAGTGCTATAGTACAGCCAACTGTCTGAATTGGGTGTAACAAAAACTTATTCTTTCTCCCTACTCTCCCTTTTGGTTTGGTTATATGTTCTTGCACATATTACTCAGTTTTTCTGATCCTGTGTCCTTATGTATCAATGATACTGAATCATCATACATGCTTCCCAGGGCTTGTTTAATGATAAAATGAGACTAGAGATATCCTTTGTAAATTGTAAAGTGCTATATCCATATTTGTTTCTATAGGTATTATCTCTGTGTGTTAATATCTGTTTCAGCTTTAGATAGGATAGCTACTTAGGCTGCTCAAATGGTTCAGGAAAAAATATATATAGGATTGCAAATAAGTTAAAATGCTAACAATAAGTAAATCAGGGTAAAGGACATACAGAGTTCTTTGTACTGAATTATTTCCCAATTTTACTTTGATTTAATCCCACTTGTTTTTGTTCTGTAATTGGCCTGCTGACTGCAGTAAGGCATACTCCCAGATGACCCACTCTTCCTAGTCCTCAGGCATGGGCTGCAGCCCTGGAGTCATGGCTGACAGTTCTCTCCTCTACCCAGCTGTAGCCTCCTCATACAGCCCCCAGCAACTCTGCCCTATACCAAAGGAACAGGCTCACCAAGGCACTGCAGTAAGCGCAGCCGCTGCTGAACTGCCTCACATGACTTGCTGAGACACTTTGTTTTTTTCCCTTGTTTTCTTGGCTGATGGATGCCCCTTCTTTCCTAAGGTAAAACATTTAGAACTTTGAATTGGAGGAAAGTGATGTTCTGTGGAGATGCTGGTGTGTTTCCCAAGAATGTCACTGTAGGGTCACCACGTTCCCCTTCAGGGCACCTTTCGCTGGGTATGGAACCCTTCCTGAAGAGCAGACACAGCTGTTTCTCACAGGTGGAGGAAGCTCTATAGCTTTTCCAGATGAAAAGCCACTACCTAGAAGTTGTCAGATGAAATATGCAAGAAGCCAGGGATGGATTTCATACACACACACTCACATGAATGGAAGGATGCTCTGGTAGCAGGCTTTACAGTAACAAAAACTGGAAACAACCCATGAAGGTCCACTGATGGAGTCAGTTCTGTTACCTGGTAACCCATGGGGGAGGACTGGGCAACCAAGGCCACGTGGCAGGTCTGCAGGGCTGGCAAAGGGACTGTCTAATCTGTGCCACCAGATAAAGCTGCTTATAGGAACAGTAGGAATAGTATGAGCTCATTTCTGTTTTTAAAAAGTCACTTTTGTGTAAAATCACATGTATATGTCTAGGACATATAAAAAAATAAGTCCCAGGCCAGGAGCAGTGGCTCCTGTAATCGCAGCACTTTAGGAGGCCAAGGCAGGAGGATCACTTGAGCCTAGGAGTTCAAGGCTGCAGTAAAGCTGTGATTATGCCACTTCACTCCAGCCTGGGGAACAGAGCTAGACCCTGTCTCTAAAATAAATCAGTAAATCATGAAAAATTGGAAGAGAGGAGGACTTTTACTTTTTTATATTATGCCCTGCTGTACTATGTGAATGTTTTACCCAGTAGGCATTAAGTTTTGTTTTCTTTTAACTTGGAACGTCATACTTAATGAAAAATTGCAGGAACAGCACAAACAACTCCCATGTACCCTTCATGAAGATTCCCCAACTGTTAATGTTACTTTATTTGCTGTATCATATTCTTTCACTCTAAGTATGTGTGTATATGTGCATACATATAGTTTATAATTTTTATGTATAGTTTATAATGTATATGAGCAACATAGGTACATAGTCTTTATAATTTTTTCCTGAATCATTTGAAAGGAAGCTGGAGACATAATGCTTATTTACTCCTAACTACTTCAGTGCGTTTCCTAAGAACAGGGATACGATGCACATCTCAAAATTAGGAAATGAACATTGTTATAATACTATCATCTTAAATTATAAAACCAGGTTTTAGAGTGGTACATGCCTACAGTCCCAGCTACTCAGGAGGCTGAGAATCGCTTAAGCCCAGGAGTTCAAGTCCAGCCTGAGCAACATAGTGAGACCTTGTCTCTCAAAAAAATAAAACCAAGTTTAAAAACAGAGTGAGTAAATGGGAGTGAATAGGTGGGTGCCAAGCCTTGCCCACCCCAGCGCTCTCACTCACCTGCTTCTTTGTCCATGTGTGCAGACGCGGCCTCCAAGCACGCAACCCAGGCATTCTTTGACTGTTTGCGTGCTGAAATGGAACAGTATGAAATTGAGGTGACTGTCATCAGCCCCGGCTACATCCACACCAACCTCTCTGTAAATGCCATCACTGCTGATGGATCCAGATATGGAGGTGAGGCCTAGTTTCTCTTTTCTTCTATGAAAATTTGTTGGCCACAGTGAGACATGCTGCTCCTTCCTCAGTGATTCTTCAGTCATTTCAATTTGGAATATAATTTTTAAAACAAAAAAACTTGACAGAGATGTTGATTGTAGATACACTGTTGAGTAATCTTCATTTACCCTGCCATGAACCACCCTTAGCCCAAATGTTACTACTGCAGCTTTCAGAACAGGACCCTTGTGGGCAGGACTTTGAGGGGTTGAAAGGAAGTCCCTAAGCTGAAATGCTACCACACTTTCAACTAACCCAGTCCCAGACCCCAAGGCCCAAGGAGTATTATCAGGATCAGGGTTAAGTGAATTAACCTCATGGCAGGTGTGGGGTGCCTGACTTGAATGGTCCTCACACAGTAGGCTTGAGAAATGACTGATTTCAGGGCCAGTCTTTTGGGTGAAGCTGGGTGCAGCATTCTCAGAACCTCCCCCTTGCTTCAGAGACAGCACTGAACTGAGCGTTGAGCTAACCTGCAGTTACTACTTGTGGACTGAGTGGCTGGCTCCAGCGTGCAGGGTCAAGCCAGAGACCAGTTGACCAGTGAATGCTGGAGCCTTGGAGGTGGCTCTGCCTTCCCATGCTCAGAACAGGGCCTGTCTACCCCTCAAGTACTGTCCCGCCGTCCTTCCTCCCTGATGTGATCTCGTGGGCTTTGTGCTGATATCTGCCAGGGACCTCCTGGTCTTGCCCCCACTCCAGCCAGGCCTGAACCAAGACTGCCCATGTCCTAGTGTCAACGGTTCTCTCACACAGCAAGTGCTCTTCTCTCCACAAGAGAAACCATGCGTAGGCATGGGCCTCATACAGCTTCATCCATTTATACCTGGAAGATACTGTTCACAAATTTCTCTCTGTGGCATTTAAAAATAAGCAACTATTAGAAACTTCCTATTCCATGTTAACAGAAACACAATGAAAACAGATACTGGTGAGGGAGACTAGGCAGTCTGAACAACTAAAGAATGGTTTTAAATGGTCTGTGCTAATGGTCTCTCTGTGCCTGCCAGTTGTTCCTACTTTGCTGGCAAAATTGTCAGATACTCGGGAAGGAACATCAGTTGTTAACCTAACACCTCCTAATCTCTCCCATATGCCCCTTCTAATGCCTAAAGCAAATCAAGGACTTCTTCCTGTTCCCCATCCAGTTAATATGACATTGGAAGCTGGGACATGTATCTCTACTCTTGACTCAGTGAGTTTGTAGTGCATATGGCGGTCATCCCATCTTTGCCTGCCTCCCATCTGGTAGCCCTGAAGCCAAACTACCCAAGACAAATTAGATGGCACAGCATCCCTTAGTCATTGGTTGTTCCAACAGGCAAACATGTCCAAGGTCAGGAAGCTCCTCTTCAGATGTGGTGAGACCCCCCTTGGGTTGGCCTTCTGCCCTTGCCATAGACCACCAGGCAGATGGACTTGCTTTGCTCCCAGCACTGACTGGAGTCCTCAGTCTGTCTTGTCCCACATCTCCCTTATCCCCACATACCCCCATCCAATCACAAAACGGTTCATTTCCTGGGAGTCCAAAATCATCAGGGATGGTGACATACCACTTGCTTCCTGACACTCTGGGAAGAACTTTGTGGTGGGAAATGCAGCAGGCTGACCCGACAGCTCACATCAGCTAAAGTCCTTGAGAGAGGAACCTCTGCTTCCAAGTTTATGTGTTTGTTTTGTTTGTTCATTTTAGTTATGGATAAGACCACAGCCCAGGGCCGAAGCCCTGTAGAGGTGGCCCAGGATGTTCTTGCTGCTGTGGGGAAGAAGAAGAAAGATGTGGTCCTCGCTGACTTACTGCCTTCCTTGGCCATTTATCTTCGAACTCTGGCTCCTGGGCTCTTCTTCAGCCTCATGGCCTCCAGGGCCAAAAAAGAACGGAAAGCCAAGAACTCCTAGTGCTGTGTCAGAGTTGGCAGCTCTGACCAGCCAGAACTGGGCAGGGAAGCAACACCTCCTAGACTTGGTTGTTCTACAAGGGACAGTCACATTTGTTGAAACTTAAGTGGAGATTTGTCTCACAAGAGGGAAAGAATCAAGAAACACTTCTCGCAGATCCCTGGCTAGGTCCCTGATGGCAGATAAGGGGAACCAAAAAAGGCAACAAGGTTCTTCCCAGAGGTCAGGTGTACGCTATGGAATAAATACAAAGCTGGGCTATAACTGTGAAAATATGAAACAAGTGACTGGAACAGTAAGAGTCACAGCACTCAAGGACTAGAGGTATGCCTCCCATCCTTGGCATTCTAGCCCCACCGGCTCCTAGAAATTGTTCCAATCTTAGAATCAGATGTCGAATCACCTGACCCAGTTCTCATGTTTGACTTATCAGAGATCACTTACCTAGCTGTTTTGGAGAGACTGCCTCCAGTACTCAAGTAAAAATGCTGCAGGGTTTTGTTTTTGTTTTTTTTTTTGAGTTGGAGTCTCACTCTGTTGCCCAGACTGGAGTGCAGTGGCACGCTCCCAGCCACCGCAACCTCGACCTGCTGGGCTCTGGCGATCCTTCCGCCTCAGCCTTCCAAGTAGCCGGAACTACAGGTGTGCGCTA
>CAUYQG010054883.1:0-16956 GCA_963574415.1 Tarsius wallacei | reverse complement strand
CACCCGGCTGATTTTTTGATTTATTGTAGAGATGAGGTCTCGCCAAGTTGCCCAGGCGGGTCTCGAACCCACGGGCTCAGGCAATCCACTCACCTCAGCCTCCCAAAGCGCGGGATTACAGGCTGAGCCACCGAGCCCGGCAAGCTACCTTTATTTTTATGATTATTTTTATTTGTTATCTCACTCTGTCGCCCAGGCTGGAGTGCAGTGGCACAATCACAGCTCACTGCAGCCTCGACCTCCTGGGCTCAGATGGTCCTTCCGCCTCAGCCTTCCGAGTAGCTGGAACTACAGGCACCCATCACCAACCATGGTTAATTTTTGTAGTTTTTGTAGAGACGAAATCTCACTATGTTGCCCAGGCTTGCCTCAAAAACTGAGGCACAGAGAGACTTGACCAAGATCGTAGAGCTAATATGTGGTGGAGCTGTGGTTTGAGCCCAGGCAGTCTGGTTCCAGAGTCTGCACTCATCATTGCTACTTTGTAAAAGACTGAACCGTCAGGCACAGTGGCTCATGCCTGTAATCCCAAAACTTGGGAGGCTGAAGCAAGAGGATTGCCTGAGCCCAGGGGTTCAAGACTAGCCTGGGTATTTTGGAGAGACCTTATCTCTATAATTAAAAAAAAAAAAATTAGTCAGGTGTAGTGGCATGCACCTGTAGTCTCAACTTGAGGGAAGGCTGAGGCAGGAGGATCACCTAAACCCAACAGGCCAAGGCAGTGTTAGCTGTGAGCCTGCCCACTATACTTCAGCCTAGGCGACAGAGTGAGATACCAACTCAAAGAAAAAAAAAAAAGAAAACAAACGTTCAAATATTTTGACTGATTATTTGTAGCTGATATCAGACAGAAAATTTCATGGCAAGACTCTGAAGAAATGCCTGCTGTGAGTGTCATGATTCGCATTTTAGAACATTTAAAACAATGGATTTAGTGTGTTCTTTTAGGTTTCTTTGTGTGTATTTGCATATCTTACTATTCATGGTTATCTGTGGGAATCCTTAAAAGCACGTGTACATAAACTACCCTGAGAGTCACTGGATACATTTTTCTTCTTTAATCTGAACTATTGACTTCTGATCTTGTCTGATGTGCTTAGAAAACCCATTTTGCTCCTTTGGTAATCTTAGGCTTTTGTAACTTTATTAAGGATATAGTCATAATTTAGAAACTTTTTGTTTGTATTTTTATGAGACTTGAGAAGATGGCATCAGATTAGACAAATTTTTCTATTTATTAATAATGTTGATATATTATGAGAATTCAGAACATTTTATATTTTACAAAGATTTTTCATTTGGAATATTTTGCTTTGTCATCGAGGAAGCATTTGAATATGTCCTTAAAAATAAATATTCTGTAAATTATACTTTTAAAGTTTTATGGTTGAGCCGGGTATGGTGTCTTATGCCTGTAATCCCAGCACTTTGGGAGGTGGAGGTGAGAGGATTGCCAGAGCCCATGGGTTCAAGGCCAACCTGGGCAACTTGGTGAGACCTTGTCTCTACAATAAATTAAAAAATTAGCCTGGCGTGGTGGCACGCACCAGCTACTTGGAAGGCTGAAATGGAAGGATCGCCTGAGCCCAGCAAGTCGAGGCTGTGGTGTCTTCAGCATGCCACTGCACTCCAGCCTGGTGACAGATTGAGACTCCAACTCCAAAAAAAGTAGTTTTATGGTTGAGGTATGTTTAAAAACATAAAACTGCATTCAAGTTTACTTTTATTTTGGGAAGTTAGATTTCAATGTGGCCAGCAGCTCCAAGTGAAAGTGTAAATTTTAAAACAGCTCTTAAAAGTTTTACTTGAGAAATGCTGGGCACAGTGGCTCATGCCTGTAATCCCGGCACTTTGAGAGGTAGAGGTGGAAGGATTACTCGAGGCCAGGAGTTTGAGACCAGCCTGGGCAACACAGTGAGACACTTGTCTCTACAAAAAAAAAAAAAAAAGAAGAAGAAGAAAATTAGCCGGGTGTGGTGGCGTGCACCTGTAGTCCTAGCTGTTTGGGAGGCTTAGGTGGAAGGATTACCTGAGCGCAGGAGGTCGTGGCTGCAGTGCAGAAAAAAAAAAGGAAATGAATGTTTGAGAAAATACGAGGGAATATGGATCGATGTAATTAGGAACCCCAAATATTTGCTTGTAGTAAGAAAGATATAAAATAATGGTCTTCCCTGGACTTAGGATTTTGCTTCTATTAAGACCTTCAGAATCACCACAGATCACACCAAGAATAAAAGGGGAACCTGGGGAAGTCCCCATTTTGAGAACTTCTCAAATTTTTCTAAGGAAAAGGAAATAGACCTTTTCTTATTCTGCTGAGGAAGAAGATCCAGAGACCCTCACATGAGCCTGGGTTATTAATAGGACCTCTGAGAACTCACATTGCAGGTGACCCGTGTGGCCACCCTCTGTCTGTATGCAAAGTACCGATGCTTTTAACAAATCTCACCGCAAAGGGAGATGCAAGTCTAAAGTGCTCGTCCTTGGTCGTCAGTAACAATCCTGGGACACGTCTTTCCGCGATGGGTGTCACTGACTCGATTTGGTTGACTGTTTGGCTTCCCTAAAACCTGCTGCCTTTCAGGTGAGTGAAGCACGATTCACTTCCCACCCTGTAGAGTATAACCAGCCCTAGTGGCTTAGCCTGGATGCACCCAGGGTCATGGAGATGGAGGGAATGGCGACTTTCGAAGCAGTGAGTTTGCACCCGACGGGAGAGCAGTAGTTTCCAATGTGACTTTCTCGAGGAGTTGAATCCAAGCAGTTGGCACCACGTGACTTGTGTTCTCTCTTGTGGTTCTTTGTCAGCCTTCCCATCCTTGTTGTGTTGAAGCATAGGCATCCTCTTGGTTTCTGGAGATAGTAATAGCCCTCAACATGCAAGAGAAATGTCCTCTGCCAGGTGTCTTTCTCTGGAGGCTGCAGGAGCAACACTCCAAGGCTGCCTCTGAGTATGTAGCCTCTTGAACAAACAGCCAGTTCTCTGGAGGCCCCGGATATAGGAGAGTGTTGCTTGAACACGTGAAAAAAAGGCACAAATTCAGAATTATAGGAATATAGGATAACCTGATTAATTTGTTAAGATGTTGAGCTCGAGGTAATTGAAATAAGGCTTTTTATCTTGTAGGAAAGAGTATTGGTAAATAAACTAAAAGTAAATAAAATAGTCACAGGGGAGGATATTTCACTTATTCAATAAGATAAGCTGCTTTTATTTAGAATCATTCTTTTTTTAAAAAATAAAACAGGGAAACAATAAGATGAAATAAATTGTTCTCTTTAAATAAATAACAAATGATACATAGTTAATGAATAATGAAGTTATTAAATAAAAACAAATAAAATAATCAAACTAAGGATCTTAAAGGACATATATTTGGCAAATATTTGTATTCCATATATTTGTATGTACTTCAAAATAATTCCTACTTATGGCTGGGCATGGTGGCGTATGTCTATAATCCCAGCATTTTGGGAGGTTGAGGTGGGAGGATCATTTGATCACTTGAGCCCAGGAGTTCAAGACCAGCCTGGGCAACATAGGGAGACCTTGTCTCTACAAAAATCTAAAAAAATTAGCTGGATATAGTGGTGCATGACTATAGATCCAGCTAGTTGGGAGTCTGAGGCCAAAGGATCGCCTGAGCCCAGGAGGTCAAGGCCATGGTGAACTGTGATCATTCCACTGCACTCTAGCCTGGGTGACATAGTGAGACCCTGACTCAAAAAAAAAAAAAAAAGAAACCCTACTTTTTTATTATTCCATGTCACCTTACCTTCAATGAGCGTGAATTAGTAACTATTTTCTGTATTTCAATTGACATCTGTATTTTCAGTGATTTTGTGTATTTGGTGGGAAAACCCTTTACATTCAAACCTAAGTTGAAAAATGATTTTTGCACTATAAAAAAGAATCTTATTTTCACAAAGTCTTGACCTTAATATTTCTCTAATGTCAAGATTTCCCCCTACACACATTTGATTATTTGTATTCAGTTTTGCAGGAATGTTTTAGTTTCTGCAAACTGAATGAATAACTCAAAAAGTAGTGCTAACTCATGTGAGAAGTCTTTGTCAGATAAAATCTTTGAGTAGAAAGGTAATGAACTGAAAACAAATTATTTTACATATCTGTATAGGACAAATGTTTAACAAAATTTTAGCAGCATAATTAGTACATTGCATTAAAATGAGACTTAAATGTGCCTTGTCCTGCAGAATATTATGGATCTATAGGACATGAGTTTGGAACTTTTTATTTAAATAGGACAATATGCTTTGAATTTTGTAAAGTAATAATATATTTTCATTGTTGAAACTCAGTGCAAAAGAATTGAGGCCATTGGAAATTTTAACACTCACTCAATATTTGATGATATTTGGGATTATTATTAAATTTGTTATCGATACAGTAATGGTATTATGGTTATGTTTTTGAAAAGAGACTGTTAACTTTTTTTGAGTCGAAGTCTTACTCTGTTGCCCAGGCTGGAGTACAGTGGCATGATCATGGCTCACTGCGGCCTCAACGTTTTGGGCTCAGGTGATCCTTCTGACTCAGCCTCCCAAGTAGCTGGGACTACAGGCGTGTGCCACCATGCCTGGCTAATTTTTTGATTTTTTTTTTGTAGAGACGAAATCTTGATGTGTTGCTCAGGCTGGTCTTGCACTCTTGGGCTCAAGCAATCCCTTTGCCTCAGCCTCCCAAAGTGCTGAGATTACAGGTGTGAGCCATCATGCCCAGTGAGACCTAATTTTAAAGGTGCATTCTGAAAAATTTACAGGTATGATACAGTGTCTGAAACCGGCTTTAGTATAATATGGGAGAGGTATGGGTTATAGATTGGATAGGATAGGCCCCGAGTGAAGCTAGGAACTGAAGAATTATTGCATTCTTCCAACTACATTTGGAAAGTTGGTATGTTTGAAAGTTTTCATTTTAAAAAGTTTTTTAAAAAGACACACACATATACACAAAACTTATTGAGTAGAAAGACTCTGGCATTTTGTCAAAGACAGTTAAGGAGGGTTTTCCAGGGAAGGAGGTGCCTAAAAATATCAGAGGTTTGATTGCATTGCAATTATATACAGTTATATACAGTGACATGATTTCAAATCCAATAATATTGGGTTTTATTTTAATTAAGATAGGCCTCTGCTTAGGTAAAAGGAAAAAGAACACTTGCTGTTTTGGCAACAGTCTTTCATTTAGCAAACTTTTTTTTTTTTCAGTTGGAGTCGCACTCTGTTGCCCAGGCTGGAGTGCAGTGTCACTCTCACAGCCACTGTAGCCTCGACCTGCTGGGCTTAGGTGATCCTTCCAAGTAGCTGGAACTACAGGTGCATGCCACCACACCCGGCTTTTTTTTTATTTATTGGAGAGACAAGTTCTTACCAAGTTGCCCAGGCTGGTCTCGAACCCCTGGGATCAGGCAGTCCTCTCACCTCGGCCTCCCATAGTGCTGGGATTATAGGCTGAGCCACCGCACCTGTCCTCAAACATTTTTTTTAAAAAGCCCTTCTGTGCCAGGTACTGTAGAGATTGCTGGAAATTCAAAGATGAGCACAGATACAGGTCTACTAATGCCACTGGTGAGATTTCTTCATGTCATTCCACAGTGTGATGTGGTAAGGGCTCTAACAGACTTATAAAAAGGTGTCCAGGGAACACAGAGTTTGGAATGGTTTCGTTCTTCCATAGGGCAGGGGGCATAGGGAACAGGCAGATCAAAGGAAGACCCTGCAGGGAGTTGGTATCTGACCAGGGCCTTGAGGAATGAGGAGGGATTTTTTTTTTCAGAAAGATATTATATGTATTTATTTATTTGTTTTTTACATTTTAAAATAACCATTTATTAATACTTGTGGTTTTAAAATTTCTTTTTCCTTTATGTGTTTTTAAAATTTTAAAATTATGGGGTATAATTCAGGGTTAAATATACAAATGGTCATTGTAAAGGCAAAGTTTGGGCCTCACTTTGGTCCCCCGTTTACCTGGTTTGAGATCAGGTACCCTTAGTGATGGAGTGTGCCTTCTCTCCCTCTCCTGACAGTTTCCCGCGACTGCCAATCCTTTTCTTATAGTATTATGATAACTGTTCAGGGTCTTCTTGTGAGTGAGAACATGTGATACTCAGTTCTTTGTTTCTGTGTTAGATCACTCAGTATCATAGACTCTCAGTCCATCCAAGTTGCTGTGAAGTTCATAATTTTGTCTTTCTTTATGGCTGCATAATATTCCATCGTGTATGTGTACCACTTTTTAAAATTTTTTAATCCAGTCCTCTTTTGATGGGCAGCACGGTTGGGTCCATGTTGTTTACTGTTGTGAATAGTGCTGCAGTCAACATGCGAGGAGGGCTTTTCTAGGCAGAGAAGACGGGAGAGCCGTCACAGGCATTGGAAACGGCATGATCAATAGCACAAAGGTGGGGAGATGAGTTCAGCAAAAGGTGACTGGGTCCAGTGAGACCAGGAGGGGGCAAATGGGGGTGGGGGCAGATATGAGACCCAGAAAGCAAGACCCGAGATGGAAGTATCCCTCCTGCCCGGGGAGCAGTGCTTATTTGTTAGTTTCCAGTTCCATCTTCAAACTGTCCCTGTGACTTTGAATAGTTTGATACGAGGGGTTCTAGGTATCCTGGCTGGAGTGTCCCTTCACTTGGGTGACACACTGGCATTTGTGTAGAGGGGAAGTTTGCTTCCAAACAGCCAACAAGACTGTCTCTTCCTCTGCCAGACAGGTTGCCCGCAGGCTTTTGTGGGAGGGCTGGTTGCTTCCCTATTTGATGTTGGGAGATATTGGTGGGGCTTCAAGCCTATCGAGTAGACAATGTCCTTGGTATTATTTATTGGTGCAGAGTACCTAGAAGGTGTGGCTTTCCCAGTGGAAGGGCTGTCTGACTGGCATCAATGAAGAAATATTCTCCGACTGGTGGAACTTGCAGTCCATGACAAGAAGCTGGAACTGCTTCTGAGCAGAGGTAGACTTTACTTTTTTTTTGAGTTGGAGTCTCACGCCATCACCCAGGCTGGAGTGCAGTGACACGCTCACGGCCACCGCAGCCTCAACTTGCTGAACTCAGGCGATCCTTCCACCTCAGCCTTCCAAGTGGCTGGAACTACAGGCACGCATCACCCTGCCTGGCTAATTTTTAAAATTTACTGTAGAGATGAGGTCCCACCATGTTGCCCAGGCTGATCTTGAACCTGTGGGCTCAGGCAGTCCTCTCACCTCGGCCTCCCAAAGCGCGGGGATTATAGGCATGAGCCACCGTGTCTGGCCTGAGTTAGACTTTTTTTTTTTTTTTTGAGTTGGAGTCTCACTCTCGCCCAGACTGGAGTGCAGTGGCTGCTCCCAGCCACCGCAGCCTCGACCTGCTGGGCTCCGGTGATCCTTCCGCCTCAGCCTTCCAAGTAGCTGGAACTACAGGCGTGCGCTACCACACCTGGCTAGTTTTTTGATTTATTGTAGAGATGAGGTCTCACCAAGTTGCCCAGGTGGGTCTCGAACCCACGGGCTCAGGCAATCCACTCACCTCAGCCTCCCAAGGCGCGGGATTACAGGCTGAGCCACCGAGCCCGGCTGAGTTAGACTTTTTTACCCTAAGACTGAGGAAGTGTGACCTCAACCCCCTCCCTTGCACAGCCTTTTGCAGAGTTTTAGGAGGGGTCCTGGAAATTTCCATCAAAATAGAGTCATGTTTTACCTTATATCAGTCATTTTATTCTTAACGGATAAAATGTTACAAACTTCAGGCCCCACAAAGCCTAAAACTCTTCTTGCTTCTGAGCGTCCATGGAAGGCTCTTTTATGCTTTCCTTTTTCTTTCTGAAAAGAACAGATAACAGTATTTCCCCCCTCACAGATCAGTCACAGATTACTATGCAATTATATGGAAAATGGAACCAGATGCTATTTCCTGGGCAAGCGATAAATAATTTGGTCCTGACACAAGAGGGAAGGCAACCCACACCTTCTGGCAGGCTCTCCTGGTTCTGAAGAGAGCCTTGGCTGTGTTTGGCCCTGCCCAGGGCTGATTGGCTGGCGCACTGGCCCTTGTCTGCACTGTCCTGGCTGGTGCTTTGGAATTCTGATCTCTGTTCTCACTTTTCTCCTTCCTAACCTTCAGCTGCCCATGGCTTTCATAGCCCAGCTGCGTGTGATCAGAAGCAAAGCCAGTTTGGATGCTGCTGGTAGTGAGCATAGGAAAAAAGCTACATTCGCTGGCTGCCTCCCACAGATTGACCAGCGATGTTTCCATCCCATACTGAACAGCCACGCTCATTTTAATTTTTCTTCCCTTGATGTGTTTGCATCATAGTGTTGGAAACCTTCAAATCAGCATATTACCTTTAGAAATATGGAGCATGGGCTGGGCTCGGTGGCTCAACCTATAATCTCAGCACTTTGGGAGGCCAAGGCAAGTGGATTGCCTGAGCCTGCGGGTTCGAGACCAGCCTGGGCAACTTGGCAAGACCTCGTCTCTACAACAAATATACAAAAAATTAGTCAGGCATGATAGCGCAGCACGACTATAGTTCTGGCTCCTTGGAAGGCTGATGTGGAAGGATCGCTGGAGCCCATCAGGTAGATGCTGGGGTGGCCGTGAGTGTGCCATGGCACTCCAGCCTGGGTGACAGAGTGAGACTCCAACTCAAAAAAAAAAAAAGAAATATAGAGCATGGCTTGGAGAAATGGATATATTCCTAGACTGAGCTTCTTGGTGAGCCAGGAAGTAGAGGAAATCATCAGAGGATCAAAAGGACACGTTTGATGGGCTCCCATTGGTCAAATGGAGAGAATTTGACCACCAGGATGAATATGGTAATGGACTATAACTGACTTAATAAAATAATCCATAATTATAAAGAAATTTATCAAATAAATAAATGGGGGGAGTGTGTGTTAAGAAAGCAACCTGTTGATGAGGAACAGGACATGTACATAGTCTCAAGAAATATCTCCACAAACTATTTACTACAAAGGCAAATGTAACTACCGTATAGCAGAAAAGTCCAAAAGATGTAATTTTAACCAAATGATCCAAGGTAACGTCCCCAATACAGAGACAAACATCATGTGCCCTGAGAAGAACACAGCGTTATTTCTGTGTTGATCTCACAAAGACTTACTACCTGAGTGTAATCATGCTGAAACATTAGACGGAACCCAAACTGAGGGTCATTCTGTAAAGAAATGAGCTGTAATCTTCAAGAATGTCCAGATCAAGGAGACAAAGAACTACTGAGGAGGGCAAGGGTAAGGGTTGGGGCTCTGGAAATAGTAAGTTGGAAGAGAAGAGTAAATAGATCCATTCTTTTATTGATTGTGGAAGCTTCGGCTTTCTTGAGAGGAGGTTTCTGAGCCAGCTTTCAAGGTTTGCTCTTCAAATGAGGTGGTCTAGGAGAAGTGTTCCTTTGAAAATGAAGATTACAGAAGACTGTTACAAGTTGGGTCTCCTCCCTCAGTGGGGGGTAACAGACCGGAAATTCCTTTGCCAATGGTGACTTGAATTTTCCAGTTCTATTCTCTCAAAATGTTTGTTTTTATCTAACCATTATTGTCTAAATTCCACTATGGGGAGGGAGAACAGAGCTAGAATGATTAAGTGAAATCCACAAATGAATGCATGAAAAGGCTTCATTGACGTGGTATACATCGACAGAATTGATCGGAATGTTCTAGTCATGCTTTGGCCATTTTGACCAGCGATTACTGAACATCCATGTGTGTGCCACCATTTGTATCTGTAAAGTCAGGAAGAAAATTATGCAAACTATTTACTTTCTCCGTTAGGAGCCTCAGCCTCAGTTTCCTCTCATATCATCTTTTTTTGCCTTCCTCTGAGAGCTACTAATGGAAAGGGAGGTGGTCCAGCATGATCAAGGGAAAAGTAAAAAGTCCTGTCCATTGGGCCACCAAATAATTAATGTGGCCGTGTTCCAGAGGCCCTCAATTAATCAGGCTTTCTGTGTTTGCTGTATAATGTACAACAATGTTGTTTAACTATTGCACTATGCCATATTTAATACGTGGCATAGGTAATGTCAGTTCATAACTATAATGTTTTGACAGCTGGTTAAATGCTTTATGGCTGTGGCTTTTAGGATTTAGCCATAAATAAAATATTTCAGGCTCATTTTGACAGGTGCACAAATGCTAATCTAAGAATTCATTATTTAGACTTAAAAATTACATGGCTTTTGTTCTCTTTTGGATTGGTATTTATTCCATCCTATGGCGTTGCTTATTTCTTCTTAATAGAAGTGTTTTATGTTAACCATAAAGCTAGGTGCCATTTTGTGTAACTTTCAGGGTCGTTATTTTTGTTTCTGTGAAAGTGACTGACGTTCAAGAAGGTTGGGACGGTCTTACCAAGATCTGAGCTGCGTGCGCCCAGAGGGTTATCTTTCTGCTCTTTCGTCCAGTTTCTGCTCATTGTTTGCTTTTCAAGTCCATGTGACTCTGAAGGTTGCCTTTATATTTAATTACACTTTCCTGTAAATACATTTCTCCACAAGATTTTTCCATAAAAAGTGTTTGTTGGCCCAAGTTCACTTTTGAATACTGTGTGAGTGAGACAGTTGTACCCATGACCAAGAACACCCAGTTCTGAACACCAACGCCAGACAGTCGAGTGGCCATTTTATTATTAGAGTGTGAAGGAAAGGTATGGAGAGTACTGGGAAAAAAATGACCGTGGGAAAAGCATTCCCCCAGAAGGCTTCTCTGCTTCCTTCTCTCCATTCATTTGGGATCAAGATTGCTATGCAAGGGTTGTGTTGGTGATAGTGAAATGCCCTTAGAATAGGCCAAAGCCGGGCCACTCTGCTGTCTACCTTCTTTCCACAAATCCTAAGAAATCTTCAGATACGATGAACGAGCCAGAGTTGTTCATGTTTCCGTCTTGCTGGCGGGTGCATTCCTCGGCTGCAAAGGCACAGTTCACGCACAGCGAGCTCCATTTATACCAGCCCCAGCCTCCTCTTTCTCCCACCCCCCCCTTTCCACTTAAGATTTCTTTTAGTTTTTGCAAAGCAGCCATGTGAGAGAAATAAAATAATTTTGAAGAGCATTATATGGTGGGAATTTTGACAATGAGTGGAAGATGGTAATTACTCTCTTCCATTAGACTCAGTGGCTTTGGACAGATAAGCTGTATTGAAACGTGTGACCAGGGCATGGGATCATGGATTGTCTTTCACTGTTGTCATGGCGACAGGGATGCAGGTGGCCTATAACTGCCGGGCTGTCAGATCTTATACATCAAACTGGTGCTAAGTGAAAATATGTTAGAGGCATTGGGGAAAAAATTGCCAGCAGTGTTTATAGGATCAGCTGGAGAAAAGCTAGCTTAGTTGAAGGGAAGACTTCCGTTATAAGTGCTAGGTGATTCTGAAGAAGTAGGAGTTTTTACTTTTTATTAATAAGATGAAAGTGGACTATTAAAAGAAAAAAAATGGCTTCTGAATGTTGCATGGCTGTCTATGTACACATTATTAACATGATGGCTTTCTGTTTCCCTGTTGATCTAATGTGATAATGTAGTGCCTTTCAGAGGTGGCAAGGAGCCACCGTGGGGTCTAGAAGCTTTGCTTGGGGTCTAGGGAATCAGTTCTGCACACTTTCAGAAGAGGTTTGAGTCCTTCTTTTTCCAGAGAGTGTCACTGAATTTTTGCTAGTTAGAAGCGTAAGAAATCATGATTGCAGAATTCTTGTAGAGCGCTGTAATCACTATATAGAGTACAGAGTACTGTTATCTAATGGAATGTAAATGAGTCCCTTCAATTGTGGAGGGCGTCCTCTTTGTCAAGCACTGTTACGAAATCTCTCTTTTTCCTTCTCTCTCTTTTTCCCATTTTCTCATTCTGTTCTCTCCTAAAAATTGATACATGCCTGAACTGAAACCTTAAAATGCTAAGCAACATTGAGGATAACATACGTGTGTGTGTGTGTGTGTGTGTGTGTGTGTGTGTATGTGTGTTGTTTTGTGTTAACAATTTGAAACTAGCCTTATAGTTCTCATTAAACTGTGCAGTCTTGGCAATTAAAAGGTGTGTAAGTTTCCATATCCATGTCATATCCAAGGAAAAAGAGGGACCATGAAGTTTAAAAAGAAGTATTCCTGAGCAGGACAGTCCATTGTGTGGAGAACCAGGCATAAAGATGAGGCAGCATTCTCCCTGGTAGGCCCATGAGTTGAGCAGTGTAGCCGCAGCTTCTGACATTTCACTTGCGGTATCGTTTTTTGGCATATTTTTCAGCGTTCAAGCCTAAGTTAACAAGAACAGGGGGGATTTCCCTTATATCTTATTGGCTTCTAATTGATGAGGATATTGGCAGCTGGGTGCCGTGGTGGGAAGATTGCTTGAACCCAGGAGTCTGAGACTAGCCTGGGCAACATAGCAAGACCTTGTCTCTAAAATAAAAAATCAAAAAATTACCCGGGAACGGTGGCATGCATCTGTAGTCTCAGATACTCAGGAGGCTGAGGTGGAAGGATCGCCTGAGCCCAGGAGGTAGAGGTTGTGGTGAGCTGTGATTGTGCCACTGCACTCCAGCCTGGATGACAAAGTGAGACCCTGACTCAAAAAAAAAAAAAAAAAAAAACCACCAATACGTATTGGGGATTCAGTTTAATCCAACACCTATGTATTAGACATGTACTAGATGCTACATGGTGGGTATTTTGCATGGTCCTGGTAATCAGAAGGAAGTTGAGTCTAACACTTGTTGGGTACCTAGTATGTGCCAGGTAATTCAATTATTTAAACTTCACAATGATCCTGAAAAGTAGATTATATCATTATCATTTTGCAGATAAGGACCTTGACAAAAACAAGATTTCAACGCTAGACTCTGTATACTGTTTTTTTTTCATCTTGTGGCTTCAAGGGATTTACAAGGCTAGCCTTGTCTTCAAGGAGCTCACAGCTTTGCTGGAGACTCAAGGAAGCATTTAATGACTGCATATAGCTTGTTAAGTACCCTCATAGACGCGTGCCCTAGGAGCACAAAGCAGGGGACACATGGGTCCTAAGAGCACTCACATCGAGCTGGTTATGAAAGGGTCATTGGAAGGGAGATGAAGAGAAAAGGGAACTCCAGGCTGAGGGGACAGCATGAGAGGAGACCCGGAAGAATGAGGCTGTGACACATCCTGGAAGGGCACGTGTGCTTGCGTGTGCACGTCGACCTGGGGGTGCTGAGGGCCGGGGAAGGGTGGTGTATGAAGTGGTTCTCTGGAGTTTGCATGGGGTAAGCCCAGTGTGTCTTTTGTTACGTGTGTGGTTGGGGATTCAAAGACTGTGGTTGTGGTTGTTTTCTTTTGAGTCCTTACCAGCTGGAGGCTGTTGGCTGGCATGGTAGTTCCTTCTAGATTCTTGTTTCCATTTCTGTTTTTTATTCCCAGTGCTCACCACATATTTTTTTGCTCACCATATCCCTGTCCCTTTTTTTTCCCCCCATCATTCTTGTTGAGGGTCTTCTTCTAGCTCACAGATCCATGGTCTGTGAGACACTAAATAATAAGTCAGGCAGAACAGTTGAAGAGACTGGTAACCCGACAGGCCTAAGACAAATAATTTAAATAGTTAAAATGAAGAAGACTTGTACATTCAGAGGACTCGACGGTGATGGTTCGTCAGCTGTAAGCCCTGAGTAACTGAGTGAAAACTAGACAGATCGAATCTCTGTGTTAACTCCTGACCAATCTGTTCTCATCTCATATGTGAAGAAACTTGGTCTTCCATTTAGTAACTCATATATTCTCTGCTTTTTATTTTCTTGTTTTTCTCAAAATACTATTTTTCCTAAACCTAACTCCTCGATGAACAGGTTTTATTCCAGAATCAATTTAGACTAAAAAAGAAAAATAGTGAATTGCTCTCAAGCTACGATTGGTTGCTGGTGCTTTGCAAGTCATCCCGGTGATAAAAAAGTAAACATTAGAGCCATGAAGAGCGATGACATTGAGAGTCGGTGTGTATCAGTCTCCATGTCACACTAATCTCATATAACGTTTTAAATCCTAGTACTTTAGAAATATTTGGAAATACTGATTTTTTTTTAACAAGATACCAGAGTTAAGGTCGTAGTTGCATAAGGTCACAGTTTTGGGAAAAGGACACTAGAACATATTCATGCCAAGTAGAGGATTCTGGTGGAAACATCAGTGTTCTGTTTTACTTCTTAGATAGTGGGCTTTTACAGTTCATTTGTCCATGAGCATGCATGTGCACACAGGAACACCAAGTGTATACCTCTGTTGGACTGGTACTCCTAAGACTAGTGACACACAACAGTTTCCCATGTGTATCGGGTAAGAAAATTTGCTCTGTACAGATCTAAATCTGTTGACCAGAGTGGGGGCTTAGGATAGGTGAGAGCAATTAGAAATAACAATATTTCTGTGAGAACCTGGGCTGAGGGGAAGGATCAGTCAATTTACTCTTGCTTCCAAGCAGGGAATAAGTCTAATCAAAGAGAAAGCTTTTTGGAAACAACAGGAAATGGAAAACTAATTTGCGCCTCCTCTTCCCCTGCCTTTTTTTTTTTTTTGAGCCGGAGTCTCACTTTGTCTCCCAGGCTGGAGTGCAGTGGCACTCTCACGACCACCCCAGCGTTGACCTGCTGCGCTCTGGGCAGCTGGAACTACAGGTGCACTACCACTCCCGGCTAATTTTTGATGTCTTATAGAGATGAGGTCTCACCAAGTTGCCCAGGCTAGTCTCGCACCTGCAGGCTCAGGCAGTCCACTCGCCTTGGCTTCCCAAAGTGCTGGGATGGCAGGCTGAGCCACTGAGCTCGACCTTCTGCAGCCTTTTTAGATGACAAATGACTCCTTCATTTTAGGACAACTGTCCCTCATGGTATCGCGTAATATGGAGTGATGGACTTATTAGTAAAAAGCCTTAAAAGTGGGATTAGGAGCATCGAGGTGGAAAAAATAGGCTAGCTCATCAGACGTCTCTTTTGAATTTGGAAAACTGTAGCCTCTTCGAATTCAGTTATAGTTTTTTCAAGGATAGAAATGTCTTCCTAGCTATTTCACTGGGTGACAGCCTCCTGGGATCCTAGATGTCAGCCACAATGGGCTAGTGTCTCCATCACTTGACTGATGTGTGATAGATGCATTGACCAGACTGGGGAGGAAGGTTCCACTTTTTTTCCCCTCCGTGTCCCCCTACAGGCAACTTCCCAGAGTTATATGCTCACTTTTTAAAAATTTTTATTTTTATTTTCTAGCACTAGAGTCTCACTCTGTTGCTCAGGCTGGAGTGCAGTGGTACAATCATGGTTCACACTAGCCCTGAACTCCTTTTGCCTCGGTCTTCCAAGTAAGTTAGGGTTACAGGCACACACCACCATGCCTGGTTAATTTTTTTTTAAAATATAAAGATGAGGTTTCTCAGTGTTTTCTGGGCTGGCCTCGAACTCCTTGCCTCGTGTGATCCTCCTGCCTTAGCCTTCCAAAGTGCTGGGCTTATCAGCGTAAGCCACCACACCCAGCCTGTGCTCACTTTTTAATTTGTCAATGTAACTATTTAAGCAGGCAGCTGCTTGTTATTCTTTATCAATACTAGGCCTTGAAAACAAGAAAAATGAATGTGATCTCATTTGAAAGGGCCCTGTAGGGAGTCACCCTGTGTTGTCAGACAGAAGAAGGGCTGAACCGTGGAGTCTTTTCCTATTTAATTCCTATCACTCATTTCACAAGGTACTAAGTGGGGGTCCTTGACACTTACTTACCTGCACTTAGTTTAGCTCTGAGAAAGCAGATGGAGATGGAGACGTGAGAAACTGAAATGGAGTGTCAGACTGAAGACCATGATAGCCTAGGTTCTCGGAAAACCTCTGGATTCAGCACTGGTTACGTCTAGTGTCATGATTGATCACCATTTAAAAATGCCTTATCTAAGTGATCAATAAACTGCCTTATCCAAGAATGTGCACTCACAGTAGAGGACTTTACCATGTTCTCAGACACAAGGAAGTTACATGCTGGTGGCAGTGGCTTTGAAGAGAGTGGAGGGTCTTTTTGTGGTCAGCTAAGTCAGGGAATTTCGGGGCAAGGACACTGGAACATATTCTTTGCAAGTGGGGGATTCTAGGGTTATCTTTTACTCCTTACATAAGCACTCTGGATCCTTTACGCCCACTCAGAGAGTTTAGAGAGCAAAGCTGAAATGTCCTTGAATTAGTATCTCAGATGAAGGGCAGTGCCACGGACTGTTAACATATACATATTCAAAAATAGATGTGTAATTTGAAATCCCACTGGTAAAAAAATAAAACTACAAATGTTTTTATAATGATGCCTTTCTTCTTTTCTTGAAGGTACTATTTTTAAAAATTATGTTGATTGGCTTTTAGTACCAAATGAACATCTCTACCTGAGAACAGAGGTTACTGATGCAATATACTGCATCGTTACTGAGAGAAAAGTGGAGAGAGATTGTTATGTGAGCCATTTCCTGACCAGTAGGGTGCCTGGCTTGTAACAAAATTTGGCCTCTGCTCTGGTGAAGCTCAACATGCAATTTTTGTTTTGAGACAGGGTCTCACTCTGTTGTCCAGGCTGGAGTGCAGTGGCACCATCACAGCTGACTGTAGCCTCAACCTCCTGGGCTCACGTGATCCTTCCCCAGCCTCCCAAGTAGCTGGGACTATAGGCAACTGTGGCCGCGTCTGGCTAATTTTTCTTTTTCTTTTTTTTAGAAAGCAGGATTTATTGAGAGGACAGAAAAGCTCCCATAGTGGGAGGGGACCTGAAGGGGTTGCCCACCTGGCTAATTTTTCAATTTATTTTTTATTTTATTTTATTTAAAAAATTTTTTTTTTTTGAGTTGGAGTCTCACTCTGTTGCCCAGACTGGAGTGCAGTGGCCACTCCCGGCCACCGCAGCCTCGACCTGCTGGGCTCCAGCGATCCTTCCGCCTCAGCCTTCCAAG
>CAUYQG010054877.1:0-33316 GCA_963574415.1 Tarsius wallacei | reverse complement strand
TGGTGGTGTGTTGTGTTGTCGGGGGGTTGCGGTGTCTTTTCTTCTCGGCTTGTGGTTTTCGTGTTTGGCGGGGGGGGGGGGGGGGGGGTGCGGCGCGCGGGGCGGCGCGCCCCGCCGCCGCACGAGAGAGGCGGGAGAGAGAGAGGCAGCTTCAGAGATGGAGATGAAAGAGAGGCATAATAAGCAAGACACTTGGCTTCCTCTGTCTGCCCAAAACATGAAGCCACAGGCACGTCTACCCTCAAGCACAAGCAAGTAATTTTCCACATGTGCTCATAGAGGAGCTCTGGACTCCCCCATCAGGTTAGAGTGAAGGTTCTAGGGAGGTAGAAACAGTTTTGGCCACTGTATTAACAGCACTTAGCTTAGGTCTTGGCTTACAAACTTGCATAGTGTTTGTTAAGTGCACGAATATATGAGTGATCACATCTTTCCCTCCTAATCTTTTGCTTTCTGTAGAAGATGCTGAGGGAGTTTTGAATTTAGGTACTACTGCTGTTCTCTTAGTATCAGGGCAAACCCTGCACTCCAACAATGTCATGTAACAATTGTTGAGACCTGTTGACATCTTTAGCAAGAGGGATCCTTAGAAAGGGCTCTAAAGGTAACGATCCTTAACCTAACCAATTACTTTGAGACACATTTTAACAAATTCAAATAGAGGTAATTTCAACCTGGCCTGCGTGGGAAAGGACACAGGCCTAATTAGATCTGCATATTTCTTCTGGGGCGCCTTGACTGGTAGGGTTGCTTAGGAAAGGCTACTTGAAGTGGGATCCCGAAGGCCATTGTGTGGTATGTCTTCTTATAAAGGCATGCATTTAAATACCTCCAGTCTAAAAATACTAAGATATTTTATAATAGGAGTAAATAAACTGTCCTGTATTAAAGGCAAATGTCATAGGTGGGAGAAGAGTTCGTGTTTGAAACAAATTCTGTTGGAGGAAGAAGAACTTGATCTAGTTCTTGAAAAATTGTTGCATTCAACAGGTGAAAATAGAGAGGTTTTTCCTGAAACAAGTCACTGCACGAGCAGAGACCTAGGGGTGAGAAGATGCAGAAGGGTGTGGGTGAGGAAGAAGAGCAAAATATTGTGCTTAAATGAACACTAGGCATAATAACAGTAGTGCAGCAGAAAGGGCATCTGTCCCAAAAGATCATGTGTTCTCACAGGGCAGTGTTACCCCCAAGAGGGCAAAATATGGCCTTACTTTTTTTGTGTTTTAAGCACAGATGTACATAAACTAAATAACCAGATATATAGTATATTTGTGGTCCTAAAATTGCATGAAGGAGATTAGGAAAAAAAAAAATCTAAAAAAGTTTCTTATAGGGATGACAAAAAATTTGAGAAACACTGCTATGGGTGGATTTGGACAGATCGTGACTTTTATGGGGCCCTGAAGAAGGTAGCTTGTCTCACCTCAGGTCTGACTCTGGTCCAACTCAGACAGGGTACTGAGTTGAGGTGAATCTAGGTAATTTGAGTAAAAATGCTCTACAAACTCCAATTGGTCAATACAGTTTGGGAAATGCTATGTGAGGCAAATTATGCAGAAATTAATTTTTCCCTGACTCATGGAGAGAATGACTTCCAAGATAATTTCCCCCCCTTGATTCTGGCGGCTTGCCATTGTAAGTCACATTAATTGTAGAATTGCTTTCAAAGCCCATTGCAGTCATCAAATAATGAACACTCTTCAATCTCACCAATTCCATTAAGAATGACATCATCAATTTCTAAACCCAAAGACATGGACTTGTCCTTTTTAATGTCAAAGAACAGTTTGGTGGCAGAGATAAGATTTAAGACTATTGCATTTATTATAGGAGATATGCTCAATTTCTTTTAATCATTTTGTTAGCAAAAATGAAGACACAAAAGGTATAATCAGTATAAATGCAAGTCCACAAGGCAAAGACTTAGAAAATATAAAGATAAATTCTCTAGTCTAATAGTGAGTAGAGAAACAATATAGAAATTTATTAGAATTTACTTTAGAGTAAATTCATTTAGTGATCTGATAATCTAACCTTAGCAAAACAAACAACAACAACAACAAAGCCAAAACAAATAAAAACAAAAGATCAATAAACAAAACAAACAAAATCTGGTCTTTTTGTAATATGTGTTCTTTTGGGGACACTACTGCTATGTTTGGTATGAAAGTTCGCAAAACTAATCAGGAGTCTCACAGAAATATTCAGGAAGTGTGGTAAAGACAATTTACTTTCACTTTGTAAAAACAGAATCTACTGAAACTTAGTAGAAAAAGAATCAATAGCTGCAGCACAGAAATGTGTGATACTTTGTATTACTGTTGATCCATGTCTACCTACTCAACTGAAGACAAGCTTGGTCATGTGAGTCAACATGCTTTAGCCAATGAGTCAACAGTAGTGATACACATCATACTCAGGCAGAGGCTTAGAAAATCACTTGAAACTTCCACAAACTCTGCTTCTTTGCTGCAATGCTGACAATGTTTCAGAAGGAGGCTACTCCTTCAGGCTAGTTCCAGAATGAAAAGAAGTGCAGAGCCGCAGTCAATTCACCATGACTCCAGCCATGAGTGAAAAATGGACTTCTCCTCTTGAAAGCGAATGCTATTTTTGTGTGTTACTGCAACCCAGCCTTATCTAACTGCTACTGAAAGCTAGGTTGGCAAGATGTCAATGCATAAATGCAATTTTGATGAGGTTGATTAATGAGAACTGTGGAGAATCCATCCCTCTAGAGAAAACCAGCTGAATGGAACACAGTAGGAGAGGCAATGATTATAGTCCTTCAGTAGATAAGGCAGTGCACTCACTGCTGGCTATATTTTATGTATACATATTTGTACATTTATCTATTTCAGTTAGCAGAGAGTGGAATGAAACTAATGATTCAAAGGAGGAAATACGTAAGGAAAAACGGGTGCCTATTATATTACTATTTTTCTCAATACAGTTCATGTTAATTTGCCTCCCTTAGAAACTGAGTAGTTTCAGGTGAGGGAAAGCCTGACACAATTTGTTTGGGTAGAGTTTTTCTATAATTTTCCCATCATTTCTTTCAGTGTTCTAATGTACTATTTCCAGTCCTCCACAAGCATCATGCTGTTTTTTACCTTTTGCCTTTTTTCCTTGAGTGTGACTTTGTTTTCTTCTTTTTTTTATTTTAAAGATGTGGGATACAATTCAGGGTTAGGTATACAAATGGTCATTATGTAGGCACCCTTGTTGATGAGGTGTGCCCCCCATCTCCCCTGGTAGTTCCCCATTACTGCCAATCCCTTTCTTAAGTATTATGATAATTGTTCAAGTTCCGCTTATGAGTGAGAACATGTGGTACTCAGTTCTTTATTTCTGTGAAAGATCACTTCAGTATTATGGACTCTAAGTCCATCCAAGTTTGCTACAAAGTCCATCATTTTGTCCTTATGGCTGTGTAATATTCCATTATGTGTATATGTACCACATTTTTTATTCAGTCCTCTTTCAATGGGTAGCACGGTTGGTTTCATGTTTTTGCTATTGTGAATAATGCTGCAATAAACATCTTTTTCCTTGAGTATGACTTCTTTGTTTTCTGATAGATGCTTCAGGAGGTGGGGAAGTCAGAGGCCTTGATAATTCAAGAATTCTTTTATTAATTTCAACCCCTCCCATTGGCCAGAATAGGTAAAAACAAATCAAAGGAAATAATATTTCTATATCTTTCCATATGTATAAATATATGTACATATCTTTCCACGTAAAAAAATTAAAATGAATACTTAGGTCTTAAAGTTTGTAGTAATGAGTGCAGAATATCATAGAATGTCCTCAGGGTGACAACTCTGGGACCAGGTTTTCTGCTTTCAAATCCTGGCTCAGACTTGAACAAACTACTTACCTTCCCTATGCCTCAGTTTCTTCAGCTATATTGTGGAGGAAATTAGAGTTCTTATAAGTTCAAAGCGCTTTGAAGAGTTCAATAATTACGAAAGACTTAACAAGGGCTCTGGACCACAGTAAGCGCTTAGCTGGTATTAATTATTAGTAACATTTTCAGCCATTATTAATTTTCCTGCTGCTGAGGAAGCAAGTTCGCCTGCTCAGGAATATTTCTAAAGACAGAAGAGTGGAGTTTAAATGTAAGGCCAACAAGAGGCTTGCTGTCACTCAGCACTGAGTTGAATACAGCCAGGGAATGGTGGTAGGGAACCGGGAAGCCAACTGAATTCCTTTCAGACTTGCCTTTCCACGTGACAGCATCCGCATCTCTGACATCTACAAGTTCCTTGTCCCCAGCAGAACTGGTTCTGGTGTTGTCCTATCCCCTGCTCTCAGCCTTCCCTAGGTATCACCTAGCCCTGAGCCTGACCCCCTCTGACATACAGATGCACTGGCACAGACCTGCTTTCTAAGGGTAAAAACTCCTGGGTCCTCACCACTGGGGTGATGCCACAGCATGGGACATATCTGTGTTGCCTATAAATAGAGCTGTGACTGGGTTGGTGCCAACTCCCCCTGCACCAGAAATACTTACTCATCTCCTGGCTTCAGATTTCAAACTGGCTTCCTGGCAGAATGGCAATGATCAGCATCATCGGCCTTCGCTTTATACTAGCTTGCTGAGTCTTTGAACACAGGGGCTGGTTTTTATTAAAAGAATGAATTGATGTATGGAGGCAGCAGGCATTCCCTTTGCTAAATTCACAAAGTGTTCAAAAAAAGCAATGGGTTTACCTATATGATGTTCACTTGTATACCCAATCCTGAATTGCACCCCACATCTTTGAAATAAATTTATTTACAAATAAATAAATAATGCAAAAACAAGATTTGGCTTTACCATATTAAATATATACTTTAAAACAAACAAACAAAGCAATGGGACAAACGGGTTGGTAAATAAACTGTTGGGGGAGTGGGATTGGCAGTTGAGGGAAACTGCTAGGGGAGGGAGGGGCATATCTCATCAACAAGGGTAACTGCATGATCAATGTTTATATACCTAACCCTGAAATGTACCCCACATCTTAATAATACAAAATAAAAAGAAAAAAAAAGAAAAAAACTTAAAACACAATGTCAAAAATCATAAACAGTATTAAATGAGGATGACACGTTTGAAACATTTTATGAGCAATGATAAAAAAGAAATTAATTTCCTCAAAGTGTAAATAACATATAAATTAATAAGAAAAATATTAATATTGGAGCAAGAGTGAGAAGAGATAATTTGAGGCAGAAGTAAAATTAATAAACATGATAAATTTTCAACTTCACTAAAAATTGCATAAAAATAAATAATAAAAAGATAAAATCTTTTGGCCTATGAAATTGGTAATGATTAGGTGATGACTTGGGTAATAATTCTGACAAAGGTACCATCAAATTGATTCCCTCTTATAGTGTCCAATTAGTCCAATATTTCAGAAACAGAATCTGACAATGTGTTAGCCAGGAACTTAGAAAATGCCATACCTTTTGGTCCAGTGATTTTAGTTCTAAAAGTCTCCCCTGTGGAATTAGAGACTTTAGCATAGAGATGTTTACTATGGTTTTGTTTATGATGGCAAACAGACCCAAAACAAAAACCTGGGCACAAGTGCTCCTCATGAGTTAAAAATAAGGAATGATGAAATAAACCAGCGTTAACTCATAGGCAGAATCAAGAACACTGTGTTTTTAATGCAGCCATTATTAATCATGTGTAGAAATAACTTTTAACAAGATGAAAATACATACCTGTATATAGTATATTTCATGATATATTATTATACATGATGAACTTATTATACTAAACTGTTACCAACAATGTTTTGGAAGAGTTTTTGAAATAATTAATTATTTATTTTTTGGAGTTAGGGTCTCACTCTGTCGCCCAGGTTGTAGTGCAGTGGCATGATCATAGCTCACCACAGCCTCACCTCCTGGGCTCAGGCAATCCTTCTGCCTCAGCCTCCTGAGTAGCTAGGACTATAGGTGCATGCCACCACACCCAACTAATTTTTAAATTTTTAAAATAGAGACGGGGGTCTCACTTTGTTGCCTAAACTGGTCTTGAACTCCTGAGCTCAAGTAGATCTCTTGTCTCGGTCATCCAAAGTGCTGGGATTACAGGAGTGAGTCACCTCACCCAGCTGGAAGAACATTTATTAATCTAGGGATATACACTCGCATATAATATATAAAAGTATAATACATAATTATAACATTTTGTATTTTTGCAAAATACACAAAATTTTACATGTATTTTAAAACACAGATTGTAAAAATAGGATAAAAGTATTATAATCCATAATTGTATTATAATAAAATACCTATATTAAAAAAGCAAATCTGCACATAAACACATGTATACAAACTCTAGAAAAAGATTGGGGGAAAGTAAATGAAAATCTTAACAGTAGTTATTGCTTAATGGTAGACAGGAAAGAATACCAGAAATTGAAAGCAGAAAAAAAAAAATTCTACTGTGGAGATGTGACTTACGCAGCACTTTTGAATACTTTTCAACCTGAGTCTCACTAGACTCCTATGGGTAAGTGCAGGCTGGTTTTATTTCCCCTTTTTATAGATAAAGGTCAAAGTCACAAGACTAGAGAAAGGCAGAGCTGAAATTTGAGCATGGGTCACCTGACTCTCCCCAGTTGCTTCCACTAAACCAAGTTGACGGCAAGATCACGTGGCTGGAACATCTTCAGCTGTAGGGAGCCAGAAAACAGTGGAAAGCTAGAGTTCTACTTCCTGAAAGTTTCACGGGCTTTAATAGAAAATGTCCATGGAGATTCTAGATAGCAGCTATGTGCAGATGAAAGGTTCTGCAGGCGCAAAGAAAATCATTTAATATGGAAAACATCTTATTGCATTGGCTACATGGAACCCTTTCCATGAGTCATTCCTGAGACCTTTGAAGGTAAGTGGGTCTGACCTCATTCTACACAAAGGGAAACAAATCTATAAATAAGGGAAGAGTATTCCTTATGCGCACACACGGCAACAGTGTGCAAGAGTGAGGTAAACATCCCTCTCCTGTTTTGCTGTGTCAGGTAGTGGCTCCCATTCCTAGTGCCCTGACGGGGGTGCCTTTGAGGGGTGCTCAGAACTTGGTTGCCGGTGAGCGAGCAGGTGCACTGCTCACCAAGATGCCTGCCTCTCCACTTTAACTTATTTCTTTCCATATTCCATTTGATGGTTCCAAATAGGGCTCTAACATTCTTAGCCAAGAGTTTTGGAATTAGAAAGATGAGTGTTGGAGTAACGTCATACTCACCAGGAAGCCACAGCATGTAACTTTTACTCCTCTTCTATTTGAAAAAAATGACACTGTGGTTGGTGCAGGAAGTTTCTGTGGGGTATCTCCTGTGTGCCAATATGCTTAGCTCTTAGAATCAGATTTATTTCATTTTATCAGTAAGTACTCATTTATGTCATTTCCTCTTTCCTCTTAAGGAATTATCTGCTTAATTTAAGTTCTAAAAATTTTCCTCAGTTTTCTAAGTTTTTCTGGTCAGGCTCCTTTTTCTTTTCGAATATTCTAAATATTTTAAATCCACGAATCACTTTGCATAGACAGATCTAGTGTTCATTATTCTTAAAACGTGAAATACTAAATGTGGTACATATACACAACAGAATATTATGCAGTCATAAAGAAGGACAAACATATGTACTTCCCAGGATGGATTTAGAGTCTATCATACTCAGTGATCTATCACAGAAACAAAGAACAGAGTACCATATGTTCTCACTCATAAGTGGACCTTGAACAATTATCATAATACTATAAGAAAGGAACTGGCAGTAGTGAGAAACGGCTAGCAGAGTGGGGTGGTGGGATTGGCAGTTGAGGGAAACTGCCAGGGGAGGGAGGTCACACCTTATCAGCAAGGGTACCTGCATAATGAACACTTATATACTTAACCCTGAATTGTACCTCACATCTTTAAAATAAAAAAATTTAAAAGTTAAAAAAAGAATTGGCATAATAAAGGAAGAATTTAAAAATTCAAAAAATGTGAAATATTATGTTAATTTACCTTATGCTTGTGAATACCTTTGTGCTATGACATATCAAAAACATTCTGTACAAAAAAGACACTAGTAAATATTAATAGGTGATTGAAGATTATTATGATTCAAGTAAATATGGAATACCTTCTAATATCAGTATTTTGGCAAACACTCTATGCGTTATAAAGAAGAAATGCTTTCTTAAGTTCTGATAGCTCTTGTGATCATTAAAATCCTAACCTAAAAGATGCCTAAAAGTAGGTTTATTAATCTCCAACGACAACTTACGGTCCTCTTAACATCATGCCTCACTATTTAACCGCTGCCCGTGGGCTCTTAACTAATGGGAATGATTTACTGACTGGTTTAGACAACTGAACATAACAATGTCCTAGGTGATAAAAGGGTAACAAAAACCTACAGTCAAATATATGACTGGTTTTCGTGTGTCCCTCCAGAATGTAGGTGCATTGCTCCCACTACTTTGAACATTTCTGTGGCTTTAGTAGGCTTATAACATACTTAGCAAAGGAAACAGAGTATACTAATTTAAAATTAAATACCAATATAAGACAAACACTATACAGCATGTAATAACATGCCCTGGAGGGGAGATTGGTTGAAATTGAGAAGACATTTTTCTAGGGTGGAGTCACTGAGAACATATTCATGGAGGACTGGGAAGAGAGACCATGCACGTGGGACGTGGCACCAGCTTTGAGCAAGACAGACCTGGGTCTGAGTTCTGCCTATGTGATCTTGAGCACATTATTTTACCTTTCTGAGTTTGGGTTGTCTTCTACACAACTGGCTTACCAAAACTTATTTTGAAGATGTTTTGGAAGAATTAGGTAAAATAATTTGTGAAAAGCGTTCGACTGAGTTTCTGGAATATGGTAAGTGCTGAATAAGGGTGCTGATATTAATTCAACAGGAGCTTGAATGATGAGCTATATTTCTAGGGTGGGAGTGGGAGCAAAGAGAGCAGAGGAGATAGGACAGAAAAATAAAGGCAGATACAGCTAGTGGAGCAAAGGCATGCGCAAGAGAGAGAAGGCCTGGATATGCAGCTATGCTTAAATGGAATGTAAACGGATCATATAGAAGTTTTATTTTGGGACTGAGGATATTTCACCATTTGTCTTGGACAGAGGCAGTTAGCATCAGATAACAAACCACTTGACCTTAGCAGGTGGCTTGGCATCTTCTGAGATGTTGCCTTTTGCCACGGAAAAGATCCTATATGAATTTAGTTTCTTGCTCCATAGTACCTTGGAGTGTCTTACACATTATATGGTTCTTTTATGCCACAACTGTGAGGCAGGCCAAGCTCTGGAAAAATGGCTGACGTGGGCCGAGTGGCTCACAGCAGGTGAGTGTGCTGTGCAGATGGGCCTGGCTGCAGGTTTCCCTCATCCCAGAGCCTCCCTGGGAAAGTTCTGTGGCCAATCTCAGCATTTCTTGTCAGGCATCTGTTCTGGGGAAGAGACAGGAAGAGAACAGAGCACTGTCAGGGCTCGAGTAAGAGGCTTCAAAGTCTTCCGCAAAAGAGTCATGCAAACAGTTTTGCTCAGCGTATATGGAATACGGATCTGTAATTATGAAAACATTTATACACAATTTCCACAATAGCAAGGCATCAATAAGCAGGTGTTTCCTGTGTTTACAAAAAGGGCTCATCCCACGTCTAAAATGTTTGTTTTTGCGATCTGTTTCTTTGTGGTTTTCTTTGGGCAGCTAAGAGCTGTTTCCGTCTTTCCTCTGACGCGTGACTAGATGGACAGTGATGGAAAACCTCTTATGAAATACACACTTTGAAGAACATTTGTATTCACCAAAGTCACAAAGCTAACATGAAAAAGACCTCCTTGGACTTCCCTCCTTGCGTCCTGAGCAGTGAAGGAACTAAAGGAAGTCTTTTCATACTTGATTACAGAATTGAGAAATGTGGGCTGGAAGGATGCTCAGGCTCAGCTAACTGATGCTTCACTTTTAGGGAAGAGAGCTGAAGCCAAGAGAACTTGTTGGTGATTCTCAGGCTTGGCTGTATATTGTGATCACCTGCCGAGATTCAACAACCACAGCTGCCTGGGTCCCAGCCCCAGTGTCTCTAATGTAATTGGTTTGGGGTGTGCTTAGGACACCTGGAGTGTTAAAACCTCCCTAGGTAATTCTTTTGGGTAGCTTAATATTGAAGAGCACTGTGTTAAATGAGCTGTGTGGTATCGCTTGTACCAATATGCTCTTAATAAGATTTGTGAATACAAACACCCAAATCTGGAAGTGGGAGCTCAATATAAACTTTAAAGCTGTTTCCTCAAGCCTCCAAACCTCTTTCTGTATACTCCTTTGTTCCTCTTGCTGCTTACCTTCCTTTTACAACCCATGGCCTTTGGAGTCTTCTGTCTCATAACAATCAAAATAAGTTTTCAGAAAAGGAGTCAACACAGCCATCATTCTGAAATGATTAATCTATAATACTTCTCCCCAATGTACTGTATTTGTATTTTAACCAGAAACAGAGACCTTGCTGAAAAAAGGCCTTCACAATAACCTTGAAATAATAACCTACAGGCAGTTACTGTCTGTGAAGAGACAGCCTGGTTTTTCTTTTATCAAGTATACCAGTTGGCTCAAGGTATCTAGTTGAAAACATGTGAATATGCAAGCTTATGGGGCAGTTGGCATCTGAGAACAGCAAGACTGTGAGGTATTGTCTGGACATAGACTGTTTTCCCCTATACCTGGCTTCTTTCTGCTCCTCTCTCAGGTAGTGGCCTCTGGCCAAGGCTGGTCTCTAAAGTATATATCTATTCCCAGTAATGAGTCTTGGAGAACAAACAAAGCTGAAAACAATGTAGCTGTCCCTCTTAATCAATGTAATTGTACACATGGCATAGGAATTTGACTGACTCGCTTGCCTATAAAACTGCTTGCTGTAACTGTCCCTAGGCATGGTTTTGTCAACAACCTGCCACCATCAGTGTCTCCTGTAAGTTTTAATAAGCTAATGTCTTTCCCCATAGACCTCTGGTGACTTCTTTGGAATAGGTAAACGTTACGCGCAAGCCCTCTCAGATGGGGGGTTACTGCATTATGAAGACTGACCCTCCAACTGCAGAGACCAGGGTTCCTCCTACTCAGTGTGAATGTTGCCTCTCTACTCCCAACCCCTCTGTAAAGATGAGAAGACAAGAAATCAGAGTCCAAAACTGAAGTATGTCTGGTTGTGCCTGGACAAAATGTGCCTCTTCACAAGACATGGAATCTGGGAAATGGTATAAATTCTGCTACCCCTATCTGTGTCTTAACCTAAGAACTCTGCTTTGTGCCTCTGTTGTATGTTGGTCTTAGTATTGGTTTTTACTCTTCACCTGATCCTGTCTTTCTATGAGTTGCATTTAAGTATCTAGGCAATTATTTCTATTTCTTCTATAGAGACAACAGAAGGTAAGAAGTCTAGACATCAATTTGTTCATTAATTGGTACTCCTACTGTCACTATATTATAGATTTTCTTCTCCAGGCTGATAACATGTTGATTTTTCCTGTAGTAGAATTATAGTTATTTGTGGAAAGGATCTGCTAAAGATATGCTTTTTAAAAATGTAACAGTAAGTAAGGTATGGAAAGAGAGGAGCCAGAGGGATATGGAAGAACAAAGAAATGAATCATGAGGACTTCTGTAAGAACTTCTGTAAGAACTTTATGCCTGACTTCAGGTTTTGGCCATGATTGAGCAGCTTGTATCAGACTTGTCCTCCTACCAAAACAAATATCAAATATGAAAACAACAACAACAACAATGAGGGGAACACATGACCTATATTCTGCATTCACTCCAGATTTCTCTCTGAGTGAAATTCTCAAATAATGGTATTAGGGAATAGAGCTCAAGCAGAAAGCAAAAGTCTTGCTGTTGGGGAAAACAGAGACTGGTGTTTGTAGTTACAATGGTGGCTGGAATTTGAAAGACAGGATAATAAGAGAGAACTTCAGAGAAGTAGTCCCAAAAATCTACATAAGAATTCCAGAGCCTTGGAATGACTTATACATCTATGTGTTCACAAAATGAAGTTTCAGGAGATATGGTAGAAAAAAGATGCAGGAGGTGGAGAGATAAGCAGAGATTTTAGAGATTTTACAACTCTGGGGAGACATTGAAGTTTGGGTCCAGCCAATGAATACCTTGAGCTTGTTGTTATTGAAATATCACATCCTAGAAGTTAGGAGCTGCCATGAGTAAGGTCTAGACTCTAGGAGTTAAAGAAATAGTGAAACATACCCATTCTAACAAAGGATAAAATCAAACTGTGGCAGAGTCAGGGTAATTTTTCTATAATTTAATTGCCTACCAGATAAAAACTTAATCTTTAGAGGAAGATAACATTTTACAGCATTCATGATGTATCATTTATAATGTCAAGCGTATAATGAAAAAATAGTAGAGACACTAACAAGTAAGCAAAGTGGCTATATAATCAAGAGATAAAACAGTAAATAAAGGAAGATTCAGAGATGATATAAATATGTGAGTTTAAATAAGGAGTTCAAAAATAGCTGGATAATATGTTACAAATAAATAAAAAGATGGTCAGTATGAATAAAAAGGTGAAGTACTTCAGCAGAAAATTGAAATTTAAATGAGCATGATAGAGATTCTGGGTCTGCAAAGTACAATATTTGAAATTAAACTCTTAATGCCAGATAAATGATTAAGAAGTCTGAACTCTCAAGGCAATTGTATTAATCTGCCACATAGAATAAAATTCATGATTTCAACAGAGAAACCAATAAGTGCAGAATAATGAAAGACAATGAAAAATTAGAGACTGAAGTTGCTATGAACAGAGAAAGTTCTTTTTGTGGACTATACTTAGATCACATGGTCTTAGAACACAGATGAGGAAACTATAAAACATAATATTCAAATGAGCTGGAAATACATATTTAGCCTGTATGTTAACTTTCTGGAACTTCTGTAATAAAGTAATGCAAACTGGGTAGTTTAAACATAAATGTATTGTCCCACAGTCTGAAGGTGAGGAATCTGATTTTAAGGCACAAGTAGGGTTGGTTCCTTCTGAGGGCTGTGTGGGAGAAATCAGTTCCATGTATCTGTCTCAGTTTCTGGTGGTGTGTTGGCAATCTTTGGCTTGGTTCTGCTACCTTACTCTGATATCTGCCCTCATCTTCACATAGAGTTATCTCTGTATTCACATCCATTTTTTGTGAATTTTTTTCTTGCCCAAATTTAAGTTACTGTCATTTTCAACCCAAAGATCTAGGCCTTTGAGGCTTCAGTAGATTTGGAAATACAGTTGACCTTGAACAACATGTACATGAACTGTGCAGTTCCACTTACACATGGATTTTCTTCTGCCTCTGACACCTGTGAGACAGCAAGACCAGCCCCTCCCCTTCCTCCTCCCTCAGCCTACTCAATGTGAAGATGATGAGGATGAAGACCTTTATGATGATCCACTTTCATCTAGTAAATATATTTTCTCTTCCTTATGATTTTCTTAACACTTTATTTTTCTTAGCTTACTTTATTTTAAGAATATAGTATACAATATATATAACATACAAAATAGATGTTAATCAACTGTGTTATCAGTAAGGCTTCCTATCGACACTAAGCTGTTAGCAGTTATGTTTTGAGGAAATCAAAAGTTGTACATGGATTTTTTACCGTGCAGGGCCTTGGTACCCCCAGCCTTCACATTGTTCAAGGGTCAACTGCAGTAAGAATTGAGTGAAACTTGGGGATCAGATGGATAAGTCACCTACTTATTTTCTTGGTAGTCAGAAGAAGGAAGAGCAGGGGGTCTGGAATAGGCTTCAGTAAAAGATGGTGGAATTAACAAGAAGACTTATTTTGGGGGCAAAAATGCAGATAGGTTTGGCTTCAGAGTCTAGTTATTGGGCTGGATCCTAAATTAAAGACAATCTAAACTCTATCTACTTACTTAGATTCCCTAATTTGGTCACATGAAATAGTTCTAATTGTGTGTCTCGACTGTAGTTTGATGCTAATCTATGCTTACGCTTGTAGAGATGCTGACATAACAGTGTGCCAGGAGGCTGATGTTCACATTCACAGCTTGACCCCATGGCTATAACTAGGCCTTTGAATCTCCTACTCCAGAAAGTACATCAGAATGCAAGTGAAACATGTGTTTTAGAAAAAACCTTGGATTTGTTTAAACTCTTTGTGTCATAAAGAACTTAAACTTCCTTGAAGAGAGATCTGGCCTCTGCCTTCAGCTTCTGGGAAGTAATCTCTAAGTCCTTGCAATGCCATGCCCGATAGCAGTGTCTTTGTATGACTGGGGCTTCAGGCCATGCTAGACAGTCAAACAATGTCATTTATGAAGGAAGTTTTGGGCCATGTTGACCAAAATTAGGTTGTTAGGCAGAACTAATTTGATAAAGGTTTACTGGAAGCCAAATGTGAGGATTGACCTGGGAAGACACACAGCAAAGTTGCATGTGTTCCAGATTTTGCTGCATGTTGGAAGGTTTTTATAGGAAAGTTTAGAAGAAGGGAGGAGGACTCCTTATGCCAGAGTTGTCCTTTTCAATGGAAGATATAATAGATAGGTTACTGTTACTGCCTACAGATCATAACACACAAGCTAAAATGTTCCACATGCAAGACAATTAGTAAAACTTTATGATTCAGAAACAAATCAGTGTCCTTTTCAATGTCCATAGACCACATATTAATCAGTGGATCAGTAGTGTAAGAAACTCAGATAAGATTTGAGGACCTCACAGTAAGATTATTTGCTCAGGGATAGGAGGTAAACCTTGAATTACAAGACCTCCCCTCCCCCAGGTGGGCTCATTTGGAAGCTTGTCAAATGTGATCAGAAAGTTATCAGACATACAGTATCAACTTGACCTCTGGAGAAGTTGGAAACTGAGGTCAGCCACGTGGGCAGTCAAGTTGGAGCCCTGATAAAAATTCTGGACACCAAGCCTTGGTGAGCTTTCCTGGATGGTAATATCTGTATTGACGTCCATTATTGCTGGGAAAGGGATACTGTCTGTGAGTCCGTACTCAGAGGACACGTGGAAGCTCTGTGTTTGGAACTTTCTGAGGCTCCTTCCTGTGTACTTCCATGGCTTGATTTTAATCTGTCTTTTGACCTACCCTAACCTGTATACTAAATGATCATCATGAGCTACAAGCCTTTAGTGGGTTCTGTGGGTCCTTCTAGTAAGTCATCAAACCTAAACACGGTCTCAGGAACCCCAAATTGAGCTGACGTCAGAAGCGAGGGTGGTCTGGTGGACTGCCCTTTTAACTTCACTCTCAGAAAGATAATTTATAAACTGTGTTTCTGTAATTACTAATGATAATACATTAATTTTTGAGGAACTGCTCATTTGAACAGCTGGCATGAGAATGATGCTGATGGCTGTTTATAGAAAGGAAGAGGATTTGGGGTTTAAAACACCTAGCCATCTCAAAGAAATAAAGTATTCACTCATTTATTTATTCAACAAATATGTGCTGAGTATCTTAAAGACACAGTCCCTTAATTGGAATAATTCCTAGATTTTAAAGAAAAATGATAATAATGACTAACAGAGAAATCTGATTCAGTTCATACAAGAATTGGTCCACTAACAGAGATAGATACATCAAAACTGTCAGTTCTGTCTTGTTGTAATTGTCAAAATGGTGATATGTGGAGCCTAGTAAAACTGGGCTGGCCACCTCACTGGTGATTTTCAATACTACCCATACTGTGATATCCATTGTAATCTTAAACTCTTTCTCACTTGCTTCATCTGTGAAATGAGGATAATGACATCGACTTTGTAGAACTGTTGTAAGAGTTAAATGGGGTAATGTATGAAAAGTACTTAAGGCCTGTTACATATTCAACACATATTATTATTAATATGCTCAGGTTTATCTTTTAATCAATTTTTTTTTAACTGAATGTGAGGGAGTGTTGCTTCCCAGCACACCTATGTTAATGTTAGGGGGCTTTTTGGTTCCTTGGCTCCAATTACTATAATGGTATCAAGAATGTAGGCCCAGTTTTGAACTGTATATTGTGGCATAAAAGAGCAAATGAACAGGCTTGGGATTTATCGAGTAGCAGTGACTTCAAATACAACGAATTTTGCTGCCTTTTGTTTTGTTTGTAAAATACCAGAGGGATTTGGCTGTTGTTAGACACAGGGTACAAAGCCCCAGGGAAGGTGAAATTAGACTTTGTAATCTCATGGCTTTTAGGCAGGAGAAGGATTATGGAGCAGCTGGTGAGAGTAAAATATTCATTAAGCTCGTCTGTAGCAACATTCAAGTGTTTAGAGGGTTTCTCAGCTGGGGTGGTTCAAGCTCTGCCCCAAGACATTTTAATTGTGCAGAATATATTGAGCAGGCAGGACTAGCACGACTCCCTGGTAAATTGGTTATTTCTGAGATTTTCTTCATTCTCATGAAAATACGTATTAGACTTTAGTTATCCTTTCAAATTTGCAGGATAAAGGGAAGAGGCTACATAACATGAAAAGCTAGGCTAACATTTGATACAATTAGGATGCTCTTTCCTGAGTACATTTTTTTTAAAGCAATGTTGTCAAACAAAGTAGCTTCTGCACGACCCTGCCTTCAGGCAGTTCAACCACTGTAGCTCAGTGTACTAATCCCTTCCAGGTAATTATACCTTACACTGCCATCACACCTGGGGCTCTCCTCTCTTAATTCTCAGCATGTATTAATCTTGTTGGCTAGTTGGTAGCTTGTATTGCACTCATTGCTAAGTAAACTGCTCAAAGTCACAAGGCTAGATTGTGACGACAGAGCTAAAGATTGAGTGCTAGTTCCTTCTTCAGTGGACAATGGTCCCCAAACTCTAACATGCATTAGAATCACAAGGGAAAATGCATATCCCTGGGTGTGACAGGCAAAAATGCTGATTCACGATACCTGGGAAAGGGACCATAAGTTTGCATTTTAAAGAACCACACCTAGTAGTGATCCTAGGTGACTGCAGGACAACACCATGGAGATCACATGGGAAGCCTTTCTGAGAGCATCCCTGAAGTGTTTGTGCATCCCTTGAACATTGTGTGCACTTGAGGGTTAATGCTACTCCCTGCAGCAGATGAGAATACAGAGCTGGTTTTCCCAAAAGGAAAATGATGTTTTCTTTTTCTTGGCTTGCCTTATGCCATTGTTAGGAGTTGTGTGCCTCAAACTCTTTTTGAAATTTTAAGTGGGTGACGACCTTTACTATCGGGAGCCCCAGATTCTACTTGTAATAGTCATACTGCATTGGGGAATAAAGTGAAAATAATAGAAACCAATCAAACCTTCAACCTTGAAATGTTTCCCTTTCTGAAAAATTCACTGGTATCCTCTATAACCATGACAAAATGCCATGGTTCTGCCCTATTCCTGCTTTTTGTTTGGTTTCATTGGTTCCTACCAACCCCTGCAAGTAGTTACTAGGAAACAACATTCTCAACTTTCTGAAGACCTACGGTTCCTTCCCAGAAACATCTAAGCAAGTCATCTCATGGGAATAAAAAATGGCCTCTGGGTTCATTCAGGTCATCAGTCTCTGGAGGACAGCCGTTGCTGTAGCAATTTGACACTCCTACTTTCTGCTGAAATTGGAAACTGCCACCTTTCTTTATATTAAGTAAAATTCAGCTTTCGGCATGAGCTTATCCTATCTTTTTTTAGCTTCAAGTTTTGCTGGTCCTAATGGGAATTCCGTCCCTCCTCACAGTGCAAGTGCTAGATTCGTAGTGTCAGAATAAAACTCCATGTTCTGTGGGGCTCCCACATTTCTGACTATGCCATAGAAACACAAGAAAGCAAGTGAAGCAGGTTTTACTTATATCAGAAAATAGTCTGTAGATACATAAAGTTCTTGTAAGAGATCACGGGTGATACACACTGGGAAATTTTCTTAGCAATGTTCTGAGTTAAATGATCATATTTAACTTTCTCGTCAGGAAAATGAAGGGCTCGGGCTAGATAAGGAGCCAGGTCATATCAGGCTTTGTGGATCTCAGGGTCCCTTGCACAGGGACCTGGCACTGCTGTGAAAGTTCAAAGGAGCCCATGGACAAGACACAGACAGTTGGGCACGGCTCTGTTCCTATAACTCTGCTGACAAAAAGAAGCGCCGGGCTGCATTTGTTCTGCTGGGGTAGTGTGGCAACCCCAGGACTAACAGGTCTCTTCTAGTTCCCTGATTTTGTGATTTTGGTCAGGCAAATTGAAATCCAACTGTTACTTGAATCCTCTCTGGTTAAGATCTCTTATGCTGACATGTTTCTAATTTTGTCTACCAAAGGCTACTGAAATTAGAAACAATAAAAATAGTAATTTTTATTGAAACACTAGTGTGCTGTGAACTTAATATTTTTCAAACATTATTTAGCTGAATGCTCGCAAACAAACCCTAAGAAATGGAAATAGAATCAGCATTTAAAAATGAGGGAAACTGAGACTCAGAGAAATAAAGTGATATGCTCATAACAAAAATAATTGGTTTTCTTAGCTTGTTCTGGCTGCTATAACAAAATATCTCAGATGAGGTAATTGATAAACAACAGAAATTTCTTTCTTATGGTCTAGAGACTGGGGAGTCTAAGATCAAGCAGATCTGGTATCTGGTGGACTGTTGGCTTTAGAGTTGGTGCTGTGTTGCTGTGTCTTCACATGACAGAATAGGCAAGGGAGCCTCTCAAGCCTCTATAATAATAGCACTGATCCCATTAGTGAGGGTGGAGCCCTTATGACCAAATCACCTTTCAAAAGCCCCGCTTATTAACACCATCAGGATGGGGGTTAGATTCAACACATGAACGTTAGGGGAACACACATTCAGACCACAGCAGATAGGTTTCCGCATGTGAACTTTAGGGGGACACACATTTAGACCTTGGCAATTAGTTTTCCACATGAGAATTATAGGGGAACACACATCAATCCTTGGCATTTAAGTGTCCACATATGAACTTTAGGGGGACATGCATTCAGTCCTTAGCAATTAGTTTGCCACATTTGAACTAGGGGGACACAAACATTCAGTTCATAGAATTTAGATTTCCACATGTGAACTTTAGGGGGACAGATATTTAGACCTTGGCAGTTAGGGTTTCACATGTTAACTTTGGAACACTGACACTAAGACCGTAGCAGTGGTAAGTTGAAAATCAGTCCAGATGTGGCAGCTTTGAGAGCCCAGTTCTTAAATACCATACTCTCTGGTGTTTTACATGAAGGCAGCATATTTTTGCATCCCATAGTGTTATCCTGTGGGAAATCCTTTATCAGAGAATGAATGTGAAACAGGAATGAGGAAAAGGGAAAAGAATAAGGTGAGGAGAGCCATGGAAAGGGGTTTTTCAAAGGTCTAATGTCAAACGTGCCAGGGGCTGAGGCAGATGAGAGCTGAGGAGAAACCTGTGGATCTGAGAAGCAGAATGTGTCGATGGCTCTCAGGGCAGTGGTTGGGGCCAGCAGCCAGACTACAAGAGGAATAATGAGTGAAAGTACATGTAGACCTGTCATATCAGGAAACTGGTGATATGGAAAGAAATGGATAGTTAATTTCAGCTCTCCCAATCTTTTTATTCTCTTGACAGGGAACAATTAGGAAAAAACCAAAGGAAAAGTAGACCTAAGATACACATGCCCTTTCATCAGCTGATCGCTACACTCTTTGGCAGGATTGTCATAATGTAAACATCAGGACTTAGTCCCTGGTAGAAGCGGGTGTTTCTCTGTGTGGCAGAAATTCATTAGTCTTGCTGCTCATGGGCTGGTGGCGGGATGGGCGCTAAGGTTTTTCTCCTCTCCAATTGTGAGTTTGTTTCAGCATCACTGAGCTCATTCTTCTTTTACTTTCAGAGCAAGATGAAACGAAGAGGCCAGCTTGCTGGGAAATCAGTTCACTGTGTCAGGCGGGTCTAAGAGAAATGTGGGGCAACATATATGCTTCCTGGAGTAACAAGCCGAATCATGTTGATTTTGCCTTTCTTAGAAAGTAGGAGCAATGAATCAATTATGGCAGGGTTCAGAGCTCACTGTAGCTGGCAAGAAACCTATCTAAGGGCCAGAAAAATGAAGAAGACAGTTTGCTCATGTCAGTTCCTAACTTAGAAAAGTCTCCCTGGCTAAAGTTTGCATTTCTATTTCTACTACAGTCTTCTAAGTGGGGACTGGGAGCCCATGCTTACTTTGAAGAGGTTTGAAAGGATTGCTTCCTTTTGCAAAAACTGTTAAATGGAAAAATTGTTTTCAAAACAGCTTTCCTATCATGATTCTTTCTTCGGAACTTAAAAATTTCAGTATTCTAAAAACATTATGACATGGAGCATTTTAAGAATAAATAAATAATTGTCTGGCCAGGTGCAGCTCACGCCTATAATCCCAGCACTTTGTGAGGCTGAGGTGAGAAGATTGCTTGAACCCACAGGTTCAAGACCAGCCTGGGCAACTTGGCAAGACTCCAATTCTACAATGAATCAAGAAATTATCCGGGTATGATGGTGCATACCTGTAGTTCCAGCCCCTTGGAAGGCTGAGGTGGAAAGATGGCCTGAGCCCAGCAGGTGGAGGCTGCGGTGGCCATGAGCATGCCTCTGCACTCCAGCCTGGGAGACAGAGTGAGATTCCAACTCAAATAAATAAATAAATAAATAAATAAATAAGTAAATATTTTAGGTGATGCAGTATGGAATCCAGAGTGGAGGTCAAAGATCTCTTATGACGTGTAAAGATGTTTAAAAATACTACTTCAGAAGAGAAAAAAACTGAATTATCTTGATGAACTTTAGTGATTATCATGCATAATGGCAGCCACCAATGACAGCCACCAGTGATCAATCTCTAACCTCAGTCAGTTGTGATACAGGGTTCAGTCTCCCACTAAGAGCAAATGTTTTGCCAGAGTGGTTAGTAAATAGCAAATTGATATAATTCTACATTCTAAGAAATTATCTTTTCCTTTTGATGAGAGTAATTGGTGACCTGCTAAAAGAATGGTTATTAGAAGGCAGGAGGCAGGGCTAAAGTTCTGGGTAATTTGTTCCATAAGTTGTGCAACCGAGAGTTGGCTACATAGCATGGAATGCCATTCTGTTATTTAAGGAGCACATCGGCAGTGGCGTATAGCTTTTAGTATTTTAAGAGATATGATAATTTTCTCCTGCCCTTCATTATAATTTGTTGTATTTATATTTCTATTAATTGATCTTTAAAAGGGAATTTTTAAAACTTTTAAATAATATTTTAGCAAGTCATAATTAGTTCTTTATGGAAGAATTGAAATATAATTATTACCTCATCCTTCTCTTCCTTTTGTTTATTTTTACAATATTTACTTAGTTGTGAATTCAAAAGACCTTTAATTCTACTGTTAATTACAAGGGCCAATAAGTACCTTCTCTTAGAGGTGCTGGCTAAGTTGTTTGTCATAGTGGATTTACATGCAACCTAACTTGATTTTCTTGATTTCCTCCGTGGGCCATTCTCAGACAGATGACTGAAGACCTTTTGTTTTAGGATACATTGGCTCACTATTCAGTGTCGACACAGTGCCCCAACACACACAGAACAGGCATCAAGCACATTATTTTGATATATATTGTTTTGAACAGACTTTTTTTGGAGGCTCACCATTTTCCCCCCTTGACTTGAATTAAATCTGATTGACATAATTTATAGACAAACAAGATTCTTAAGCTACTTATTAGTTGTGCATAAATATTTGCCTACTTTGCTTGGTGATGTTGCAACTGGCTCTGGAAGTGAGTACATCACCCCACAGTTTATTCAGGTGCTATTATTTTTAGGGTTCCATGGAAAGAAATAGAAACAAACTCTAAAACACACAGCCAGGACTGTATATAGTGCTAGAATAAGGAAGTATTTCTGGTATTTCAATTCTTAGGGTAAAATTGACTTTTTGAGAACCTGTTTATTATTCTTATGTTAGTCATGAAAGCTTAAAATGTAAGTATAGTACACTTATAATTACTACCTATTAGCAATTTCTCTTATATTGAGACGATTTCATTTGTATTAAATGTTTAAACCAATAAATTATGTATGTGGGCATTTGATTCATTAAAAACTGATTATTGAGTTATTTTTATCTGACAAGCAAGAATTTATTCCAAGTGTTTAAATATGGGGAAACATGGATCTTCTCAGCCTGTTGCTAGGATATCCTAGACATAATAATGTTAGTAGCTTGAGAAATTTTATTCTTTCTATGGGCAGTCAAATACATGATAACCATAAAACATAAAATACTAGGAGTTAGTTTGTATTGAAACAAACCTTCTGTAGTCCTAACTAATAGATATGTTAAAATTGTATCCCACATCTTTAAAATAAAAATAAAAATAATAAATCAATAATTTTCTAAAAGAGAAAAAAATTGTCAGTCACAGGGTCCAAGTATATTTTTCTTGGAAAATTTAAGCCTCAGACTTAAAATTGATGATAATTTTCATAGAAGGAAGCAGAGCTTAATTTCTGGAAATATCAGATATTGTAGGTTTTTTTTGTGGGACAGCAGAGTAAAAGAGAGTCATTTCTCAAAATTAATATTTAAGAATTTCTGAATTGTATTTTGTCTTTGTACTAAGTGCTTATATCTCACTTTGTCCTAGAGATAAAGATAAAAAGGGCAGTTTTACACATTATTGCTATCAATATTCACTTAACCTATACAATTTAAAAATATTAACAGCACTCAGAATTAAGCATCCATCTCTGAGCGTAATTAGTTTCTGAACTGTTAGAATGCTATTTTTTAGTATTTGTTATGGGTTGAATTTTACACCCCTAAATTCATATGTTGATTTCTTAGCACCCAATACTTCAGAATGTGGCTGTATTTGGAGACAGGGTCTTTAAGAAGATAATGAAATTAAAATGATGTCATTAGGGTAGGTCTTGATTCCATCTGACTGATGTCCTCACAAGAAGAGGAGGTTAGGACATAGACTTGTATAGAGGAAAAACCATGTGAAAACCCACAGAGAAGATAGTCATCCACAAGACAAGGAGGTAGGCCTCAGAGGGAATCAGCCTTGCTGACACTTCCATCTCAGACTTCTGTGTTACAGGAGAGTGAGAAGATAAACTTCTGTTGCTTAGGCCACCCAGTCTGTGGTACTTTGTTGTGATAACCTGAGCAAACAAATATAGTTGCAACTGTAGTTGTGAAAATCCCAAGACTAGTCTTCTTCTTTCAGGATTAGGTATACAAGGTAAAGAGGCCTCCCTTTGGTTCCCACTTTGCCAGGTTTGAGATAAGGTACCCTTATTGATGTTATATGCACACCCCCCCCGGCAGTGTCCCGCTACTGCCAATCCCTTTCTATTATGATAAATGTTCAGGATCCGCTTATGAGTGAGAACAAGTGGTACTCAGTTCTTTGTTTCTGTGGTGGATTACTGAGTATGACAGACTCTAAATCCATCCAAGTTGCTGTGAAGTCCATAATTGTGTCCTTCTTTATAGTTGTGTAATATTCAATCATGTATATATACCACTTTTTTTTTTCCATCCAGTCCAGTTTTGATGGGCAGCATGGTTGGTTCCATGTTTTTACTATTGTGAATAGTGCTGCAGTAAACATGAGTGTGCAGTTATCTTTTTTGTGGAGTGATTTAAGTTTCTCTGGGTATATGCCCAGAAGGGGGATTGCTGGGTCATATGAAAGACCAATTTCTAGTTCTTTTAGGAATCACCACACTGATTTCCATAGGGGCTGAACTAGTTTGCATTCCCACCAACAGTGTAAAAGCGTTCTCTTTTCTCCACATCCTTGCCAGCATCTGTTGTTTTTTGTTTTATTAATGATGGCCATTTTTACTGGAGTTAGGTGATATCTCAATGTGGTTTTGATTTTAATTTCTCTGATGATTAGTGGGGCTGAGCACTTTTTCATGTATTTGTTGGCTGCTCATATGTCTTCTTTTGAGAAATGTCTATTCATGTCTTTTGTTGGAAGTCCTAGCTGGAGCAATCAGGCAAGAGAAGGAAATCAGGAATATTCAAATAGGAAAAGAGGAAGTCAAGTTATCCCTCTTTGCTGACAATATGATCCTATACCTTGACAATCCAAGAGAATCTGTCAAAAACCTGCTTGCACTGATAAAAGACTTCGGCAAACTCTCAGCGTACAAAATAAACATGCAAAAGACAGTTGCATTCTTAGATACCAACAACAAACAGGCAGAGAACCAAATAAAAAGCACAATCTCATTCACAAGAGCCACAAAAAAGACATACCTTGGCATCTTCTCAACCTGAGAAGTGAAACACTTTTACAACAAAAACTACAAAACACTGCTCAAAGAAACCAAAGATGACACAAACAAACGGAAAAAATTTTCATGTTCATAGATGGGAAGAATCAACATTGTTAAGATGTCCATCCTACCCAAGGCAATCTACAGATTTAATGCAATACTCATTAAATTGCCAGTATCATTCTTCTCAGACCCGGAAACAACAATACAGAATTTCATATGGAAACATAAACGAGCACAAATAGCTAAAACAATCCTCAGCCAAAGAAGCAAAGCAGGAGGTATCACACTTTCAGAAGTTAAACTTTACTATAATGCTACAATAATCAAAACAGCCTGGTAATGGTACAAGAACAGGCATATAGACCAATGGAACAGTATAGATATTCCAGAAGCAAAACCTCAATTTCTCAACCAACTCATTTTCTACAAAGCCTTCACTAACAACCACTAGAGAGAGGAGAACCTATTCAGTAAATGATGCTGGGAAAACTGACTGACCACATGTAGAAAATTAAAAGGAGACCCCTACCTATCACCATACCCAAAAATCAACTCTAAATGGATCCAAGACCTAAATGTAAAACCTCAAACTATAAGAACTGTAGAAATTGTAGGAGACACTCTTATGGAAATTGAAAACGACAAGCAATTCCTGATCAAAACCCCAAGTGCCCATGCCATAAAAGATAAGATAGACAGGTGGTACCTCATCAAACTGAAAAACTTCTGCAAAGCCAAAGAAACCATCAATAGAGCAGGGAGACAGCCCACGGATTGGGAAAAAATATTTGTCAACTATATTCCGATAAAGGCCTAACATCTAGGATCTATAAGGAACTCAAACATGCAGAAAATAAAAAAAAAATGACCCTGTTAAAAAGTGGGCAAAAGATGTGAGTAGACACTTCTCAAAAGAGACATACAAGCAGCAACAGATATATGAAAAAAGGCTCAACCTCTCTAATCATTAAATAAATGCAAATTAAAACTACACTGATATACCACTTAACTCCAATCAGGATGGCCATCATCAATAACTCAAAAAAGAACAGATGCTGGAGAGGATATGGGGAAAAGGAAACACTTTTATACTGTTGGCGGGAGTATAAACTAGTACAATCTCTGTGGAAAACAGTGTGGCGATTCCAAAAAGATCTAAAAATTGACTTCCCATACAATCCAGCAATACCTCTTCTGGGAATATACCTGGAGGAACTCAAATCATTCTACAAAAAAGATAACTTTGCATACATGTTTATTGCAGCACTATTCACAATAGCATAAACATGGAACCAACCATGCTGCCCATCGAGAGTAGACTGGATTTTAAAAAATGAGGTATATACACATGATGGAATACCATGCAGCCATAAAGAAGGACAAAATTATGAGCTTCACAGCAACTTGGATGGATTTAGAGTCTGTAATACTCAGTGATCTATCACAGAAACAAAGAACTGAGTGTGACACGTTCTCCCTCATAAGCAGACCCTGCACAATCATCATAATACTATAAGAAAGGGATTGGCAGTAGTGGAAAACTGCCAGGGGAGGGAGGAGGAGAGAACACTTCATTGATAAGGGTACCTGATCTTAAACCAGGTGACGTGGGGATCAGAGTGAGGCCCAAACTTTACCTGTGCAATGACCATTTGTATACCTAACCACGAAGTGTACCACACATCTTTAAAATAAAACACACACACAAACAAAAGCAGAAACCAAAGCAAAAAACAATTACACACACACACACACACACACATCCACACACATGCCAAAAAACCAAAAGACTACTTGACCTTTTGTGGCATGTTCTGTCATTCTTCCTCTCACCTACTCACAGGTAAGGCCTCTATTGTCTCTGCAGAGCTGTGGCCGCATTCACAATCTCCCCAGTGTTCAGCCCAGGGAAGGAGGAGGGGTATTTTCATTGTAAATTGCAAAGGACTTTGTGAATGATGGATTCTGTGTATCAATTGGAGAAGCATCAGGAAACAGTAGGTTTATGGTGAAAATGAAAAAATAAGGAAATAAGTAAAAAAATGAAATGGCATTTTGAGTCACTACTGTGTAACAGGTGATTACTTTAGAATTGTTTAGCACACTTAACTTTCCAATGTAAGTGAAATGATACTCAGTCTCTCAATTTCCAAATGAGGTAACTAAAGGTCAGAGTATTTAAATAACTTGTTTCATATCAGGCAGGTAGCACTAGAATTAGTGTTTCTTTTCATTATATCATCTGTCTTTCTAGACAGAACATTTTTTCTCTTTCAAACACAGTTCCATAATGGAAAGACTGATATGCATATTTATTGACTCATTTGTTTATTCCATAAACATTTATTTCATCAACACTAATAAGTCATTGATCTTGGTTCTGTTGAGGAAACAGAAATAAATAAGACACAATGAGCCTCACCGGGCTGATGACAAACTAAACATTTTCTCAGTGCAACATGAAACAAGAAGATAAGCGGATGAGAATTTGGGGTGTAAGCTCTAGCTTGGGCCTGTTATCCATTGGCTGTGTGCCCCTGATAAAAGTGGCTTTCTAATCCTCATTTTCCTCATCTTTACTGGTGTTTTAAGTCTGGCACATGTAATGTCAGGCAGATTTTCGTTCATTAGAGCTACTTTCGGTTAAGGTGATACTACAGATAGCCACTGATCAGTTTATCCTTCTCCCAAGGGAAGGACCCCAGGTGACTATATTTCTTGTTGCTTGTTTTTCTGTAATTGCTTGGCTCAGATCAATCTCCTGGATTAGTTAGCTCTTTCCTTAAAAAGCAAAGAGCTTCACCCTGGAAGGATATGAATTAGAGCAGGCAAGTTTGGGTGGTGGTAGAAAGTAGGTGAGGAGCACACAAAAGTGTGAGAACTCGGAGTGCTCCCTGGAGAGGCTGCAGGGGATGACAGGGGGCTGTAGGTGAGAAACACGTGCCCAGGGAGTGGTGAGGGGAAACCCTGTGGTGACCTCCTCTTCACTTCTTCTGAGAAGAATGTCTCATTTCACCGCGGCTTCTCTTTCTCCAACAACCAATTGTCTGGGAGTTGATGTGTTGTTCAGGTTGGCCAATCAGAATCTTCCTTGAGAATGAAAAAAAAAATCATGACTAATGGAGGAAAGACAACCCTCTTTGGTGGTGAGAAGTGAAGCTTAGGAGCTACCAACAAGCTTATTCTCTAAGCTGTGGAGGAAGCTAGTTTGATCTGCAGAGAGAAGTCTATCTGGATCACATTCAAGTCGTTGGTTCCACTTGTGTCAGAGATTTAGCTCACAACCCTGTTTGTTGTTATTTAGAGTAGCCAATTCCTTGGACTCTTTATGCAAAAAACAAACAAACAAACAAACTTCTTTTACCTAAGCTAGCCGAGTTGAATTTTTATAACTTGAAAAAAAAAAAATCGAAACAACAAGAAACATTCAATTCCCTAATAATTACATTCAAATCAATTAGACTCTGAATCCAGAATCCATGAGCCACCTAAAAAGGGATATAAAATTTTATTGGTTGTTGCATTTTTCTGTTGTCAAGATGCGCGGTTTTCATCAGATTCTCAGAGGGGGGTGTGAACCAAAAATAGCTAAGAACAAATACACCAGGGAGCTTTCGGGCAGGGGTGAGATCATTTTTGTAGGAGTTCAATCAACAGTCATTGAATGAATTCAGCACACATCAAGGAAGCTCCTGCAGAGCTTCGGGTATGGCACGAGGTTCAGGAAGGACACAGCTATGAGTGACACGGCCTCAAGCAGAGTGCATCTCGTGGGCGAGAGACACAGCCAAAATGAAACAAAGCCGCAGCAATTTTGCAGCAGAGGCACACAGTGCGGGGCCCTGTGGGAAGCTGAGGCTGATGGCTAATTTTCGCTAGGGGACCAGGAAGGCTGAGCAAAAGTAGCTTGCACGTGTAGTGGATGAGACTTCAAAAGCAGAGCTTCACACCACCCACCCGTATAGCATGGGGATGGGGAGCTCAGCCTCTGGCCAATTGGGTTGAAATCCTCTCCAACCCACTTATTAGCTGTGGGTCCCTGGACCTGGCATTGCCGAGCCTCAAAATATTTCCTCGTTTTTGAAACAGAAACAATAATAATGTCTACCTTACAGGGCAGAAGGCTGGCTGCCAAGTTTTTAGAGTAAGGGCTCAGTAAATGGTGGCAGTTGTTGTTGTAGCCATTCGTGGTGGTGATGGTTGTGCAACAAGTGGAGATGAGGGAGCAGGAATTCCAGGCTGAGAGGGCAGGGAGCACAAAGGCAGAGAGGCAGGGGATGGTGTTCTGTGAATAAGAGTAGCAAATGTGGTTTGGTTGGAGCCTAGAGTATCAGGAGAATGACTTGAAAAGGCAAATTGGAGTGCCCTGGAGGCCAAGATAAGGAGTTCGGTAGGCATCAAAATATAGTGTGGAGAAACGGCATGACTGGAACTGGGCTTTAGGCAGAAAACTAGCTGCAGCTTAGAGAATAACAGCCAACAGGAGAATGGTGGACAGCCTGAGAGCATCAGGGCAGGTTAAGAGTTCAGGCTTTGATGTTTGTTGCAGCTCTATTAACAATAGCATGAACCAACCACACTGCTCATCAACACTGGACTGGGGGAAAAAAAGTGGTACAATTACACAGTGGAATATTATGCCGTCATAATGAAGGACAGACATATGGACTTTTCAGCAACTTGAATGGATTTAGAGTCTACCATACTCAGTGATCTATCACAGAAACAAAGAACAGAGTACCATATGTTCTCACTCATCAGCGGACCTTGAACAATTATCATAATACTGTAAGAAAGGGATTGTCAGTGGTGAAAACCTGCCAGGGAAGGGGGGTGGGGTTGACAGTTGAGGGAAACTGCCGGGGGGAGGGGAGCACACCTCATCAACGAGGGTACCTGCATAATGAATATTTGTATACCTAACCCTGAGTAGTAGTACCCCACATCTTTAAAATAAAAAATAAAAATAAACAAACAAACAAACAGAAAAGTTCAGGCTTTGGAGTCAGAGAGATCTGGTTTCAATTCTTGGCTCTATCCCTCACTGTTTATATCACTTTGGAAAAAAATTACTCAGATTCTCCAAGACCTATTTTAAAAAATTATTATAGCAGTAATACCTTTCTCATGGAATTGCTGTGAGGAATAAACGTTATTGTGGATGTTAACTGGCACATAGTAAAATACTCAGTTTTTAGCTATTGTTATATGCTAAAGTCCTGGGAGAATGAGATTGGATTTCCGAAGACTGGATCTTCTCCGGACGCCAGACCACCTTCATCTCAGATGTGGTAGATGAAGCTTGTCTAGTAAAGATTCCCTAGACAAAGGCCTCCAGAAATTATAGAGTCTAGAAATACGGCTCCAGCAACTTTATCTCAGTTTTTGCCAGCATCTCTCCTCTATAGGTCTTCTGAAGCAGTACCTCAACTTAGTATTTGTTGTTCTTTTGTAGATTTTGTTACTCTGGGTGTTGGCAGGCCCACAGTAAATGGATGCCCAAACTCGCAAATAAATATGGCCCAGAAGTGGTCATCAGCCGGGCTCGGTGGCTCAGCCTATAATCCCGCGCCTTTGGGAGGCTGAGGTGAGTGGATTGCCTGAGCTCGCGGGTTCGAGACCCGCCTGGGCAACTTGGTGAGACCTCATCTCTACAATAAATAAAAAAACTAGCTGGGTGTGGTAGCGCGCGCCTGTAGTTCCAGCTACTTGGAAGGTTGAGGCGGAAGGATCGCCGGAGCCCAGCAGGTCGAGGCTGTGGTGGCCGGGAGCGGCCACTGCACTCCAGTCTGAGTGACAGTGAGACTCCAACTCAAAAAAAAAAAAAAAAAGTGGTCATCATCCTATCGAGACCCACAGAACACATGGTCTGAGTAGCAATCAGTGTGCTCCATGAACAAAGGCTAAATACTGGGGCATGTTTCTTAAAGTGAGCAAAATCTCAGTGATATTTGTAATGTAATTCCAAAGCTGGGAAAGCAAGCATTTAGAATGGAGACTGAATTGTAAGCTGAAAAATGAGAATTCTTTTTTAGCTTTTTGAAATCCAGGCTTATATTGATTGATTCTCATTTCAAAATAGTGAAGAAAAACTGAGAGGTAAAAACAAAAACAAACAAACAAACAAGAAACAATAGCAGAAAAGCACCCTTTTTATATAAAGAAGTTATTTCCAATCATGGGACAGGTATACATGGCAAGGTCATTCATTTGATCACTTGTTAACTTTTATATATTGATCTGAGGACAGCGTTCCTTCAATTGCATCCTTCCTGCTTCATCTTTGGGGGAAAAAAATGTCCCTCCCTTCCCACACCGTATGCTCCCTTCAAATGCTTTGAATGTTAAAAAGACAAAGGGTAACATCCCCAAAAGAAATAGCACAAACAACAACTGGCTAACTGTTACTCATTTCTTTGCAACTCGTGTTGATTATGATGCTTATAATAAACATTTATATGATTCTTACTATATTCCAGGCACTTTTCTAAGATCTTTATAACTATTCATTTATTTGATACTAACAGTGCTGTAGATTAGATAATATTATTACTCTATTCTGCAGCTGAGAAAATTGAGGCAAAGGCACGTTGAACAATTTAGTCAAAGTCACGTAGCTGGTAAGACATGAAATTAGGATTGAAATCCAGGTAATCTGGCAATTGTATATCTTTAACCCAGTGCTATGATGAAAACTTGTATTCTTGTGGTTTTATGTTGCTAGTATGTTAGCTTGTCACCTAAGGTTAATGATCAACTCCATAATACTTTCATTAAAATTTCACAGGATACAAAGACAAACTGGCATGTCATATAAACACTAAAGAATACTTCTATTCTTGAAAATTACCTTAGTACATGCCATAAAGAAGCTAAGGCCATTTATCATAATTATGCCAGCCATTTTAGTGTTCCTGGACTTTAATGTTTTAACTTCTAGGTGATCTCTTTGTTTCCTCATGGTTCCTCAGATTTCTTTTTTTCTTTGTATTTTCCCACCTATTTCTTCTTTTGTTCTCCCAGTCAACTTGTCTTCCTATGGTTATACAGCATAAATTAGCTTTTTTTCCAGAAAAGAAGCAACACATTTGCCTTGTACTTTAGGAATAATTCTTCTGGTTGTGTGTGTCAAATCTATTAATACTATTTAAACCATGTCTGTCATTATTATTATTTTTTTGCCAGAGTATAGATGTACAAATTTGTGAGCTTATTATTGGAAATTTTCTGAAATTGAAAAAAAGGAGGGAGTTTTTGCATTACCTTTAAATCTTGATGTCTAATTAATTTTTTCCATTGAAAAGAAGTAGTCACATGCATTAATTTGCTAGGACTGCAAAACAAAGTACTACAGAATAGGTGGCTTAAGTGACAGAAATTAATTGACTCACAGTTCTGGAGGCTGAAAGTCTAAGACTGAAGTGTCATAAGGGTTGTGTTTTTCTGAGGACCAAAACGGAAGAATCTGCTTCAGGCCTTTCTCCTCAGCTTATAGATGACTCCCTTCTCCCTGTTGTCTTCACTTTGTTTTCTCTTTGTATGTGTTTGTGCCCAAATTTTCTCTTCTTCTAAGGACACCAGTTATAGTCGATTAGGGCCCCACCATAACGACCTCATTTTTAACTGAAATACCTCTGTAAAGATTCTATCTCCACATATGTGTATGGTCAAATTCTGAAGTACTGCGGGGGTCAGGACTACATATTAATCTTTTGAAGGGACATGATTCAGCTTCTAATACCTACAAAATAAAGATTGCCCATTAGTTGATTTACTCCTGTCCTAAAAACATAATTCTTATGGGGGTGTTTTACTTTCACTGGCATTGTCAGAGTAGGCCCAATAAGTGACTGCAAGTAGAGGCCACACTGTGATCCTGGAAACCACAATGTCACCAGAGTGTCTTAAGGTCGTTCTCCTCCCTTCCCTCCCAATAAAGACTACAAAGACTGGGGACTGCCCTTCTGACAGAATATTTTCCGGACAGAGTTTTTCCTCCACTTTCTCCTGATGTAAGGTCCAGCTGGATTTTACCTTTTCTATGTGTTTTCACCCTTTCCAATCTCTTCTTTTGTGCTTTCTGATCTTTGGGAACAAATGATATTGGCATCCTTCTGCTGAAAATCCCTCCTTTCATTTGCAAAATCAAGATGGTGCAACTCTTCTCACCGGGCTGTGGAAGGGTGACATGATGTTAACTGTGGGAAAGTCTTCTAATGTGTATAGATTTTTCTCTCTACTTAAGTTGTGAGCTTCTGGGGAACAGGGGATGCCTTCAATTCCCAGGAGGGACAAGTTTAAAATAAATGTTTGTTGGAAAAAATGAGTCAAATTCATGAGAAAATGTGTCATACTTTATTGTAAATCATAAAACAATGCAGTTTAAGTGAGATGAAAGATTCAAGGAGGAATATAAATCTGGGAACAGGCTGAAGATATGACTTCGGAAGTACACGGTAGTAGTGACAGTATTATCAGATTCAGAGCTGAGTCATTCAGAAAAATGTGTTCCTCTTAGAAAAAGTCGGCATTGTGAGTTGAATTGTTCCCCCCACCCCCAAATTCATGTGTTGAAATCCTAACCTTCAGCACCTCAGAATGTGGCTTCATCTGGAAAGAGGATCTTTGTAGATATAATTAGTTAAGATGAGGTCACACTGGAGTAGGATAGGTGCCCAATCCAATATGGCTAGTATTCTCATAAAAAGGAGAAATTTGGACACAGAGACACACATAGAAGGAGCATGATATATAAACATAAGACAGAAACTGGGGTGATAGTTCTGCAAGCCAAGGAGTCCCCAAATTGCCAGCAAACTACCAGAAGCTAGGAGAAGGCCTGGGACAGTCTTCCTCACAGTCTTCTGAAGGAATCAATCTTGTTGACACTTTGATCATGGACTTGTAGTTTCTAGAAATGTGAGGTAATACATTTCTGTTGTTGAAACCACCATAGCAGCTCTAGGAAACTAATACAATAGGGTTGGAGTCATGGGTGGGGTAC
>CAUYQG010054875.1:0-18233 GCA_963574415.1 Tarsius wallacei | reverse complement strand
AAGCTAGGGGATACCCAGTTAACCATGGAGAGCTGGACACAAGCCTCTCTCAGGAACTTCATTCAAATGACAGTAAAAGAAGCAAGCATCCAAAAGGACAAAGAAAACAGAAGAGAGATGACCATAGCCCAAAGATGCAATAGAATTTGAAAAGTCACAGAAGGTGCAGTTGCAGGCTAACTGACTTGGGAGGAAGTACTTTGTCTGTGGGGAAGGAACCAACAGGAGGCATGGTTATTGGGCTGGACCACCCAGAATAGCTCAAGACCTGCAGGTACCAGGTGTTCTGAAAGAGATGTCTTTAATGAGTAGGGGTATCTCAGGTACCCCATTCCTCAGGCAGCCTGATGTGGGCATCTCCCAGAGCCTGACTGGAGACTTAGACAAATCTCCAGTGAGTACCTGGGCTCAGTCTCCAGGAACCCCATGGCAGGATGAGTTGTTACTCTAGAAACAAGGGGAAAAAATATTAGGAGAAAATATATGAATTGAGAGAACTGTAGTTCTGTTTGAATGTGTGGGGCCAATTAATGACAGCAATGTTGAAAACAAAGCAAATGAAAGGCGTGATGTACCTATTAACTTCAGGAATAAGAAAATTTGTACAAGAAAGAAAATGTAATTGTAGGACCCTCTTGGCTCAACTGTGACTAATATTTGCACAGTGACCATGTAAATACTGAAACTGAATTAACTGAACGTTATTGCAAGCAAGATGGGGGGTATCTCCTTATGTGGCAGAGGGAGGAGGAACAAGAGAACTAATACTCCATTCTCCAGAGTAGAAAGACAGTAGATAACTTCTGAGTAAATTAAAGATTTATGGTATAAACCGGTTATTGATAAACACAAAAGTAGCTACCTGTCCTCCCCAAAAAGCTCCTAAACTTGAAAATACCTGTTTTGAAGGAGTGCAAATTGGAGAGCAAAAACTGAGGAGTAATGTACATTTTTTAAAACTCCAGGAATGCTAAAGTAAAATGGCATCTTAAAAATGTTTAAGGCCGGGCGCGGTGGCTCAGCCTGTAATCCCAGCACTTTGAGAGGCCAAGACAAGAGGATTGCCTGAGCCTGGGGATTGGAGACCAGTCTGGGCAACTTGGTGAGACCTCGTCTCTACAATAAATTACAAAAACTAGCCTGGCATGGTGGAGTGCGCCTATAGTTCCAGCTACTTGGAAGACTGAGGCAGAAGGTTCACCTATACCCAGTAGGTCGAGGTTGCATTGGCCGTGAGCATGCCACTGCCCTCCAGCCTGAACAACAAGAGTGAGATTCCAGCTCAAAAGAAAAAAAAAGAAGAAAAATGTTTAAACAAAATCAATGGCATAAATGCAGGCATTCTTGTGAGACTAATGAACAATCAGAATGAGTTTGCCTATACAGGGAATGTAGATGTACTGGCCAATCCTAGGCTGGTCCTATGTGCAGTTGGATACCACCTGCTGTAAGATGTCAATAAGGGAGGGACTCCAAAAAAGTAATTTATTTGTAAAAAGTTGTGTATTTATTCTTACATGTTTAGAATTCAGCCACTTTCAAAGGACTCTCCATTTGATGCCATACGCCTATTGAGATGCTTTTTCCACTGCTCAAAACAGGTTTTGAACTTGTCAATTTTGATTCCTTTAAGTGCGTCTGTTTTTTTTTTTTTGTTTCACCTCTTCCACATCAGCAAAACATTTTCCTTTGAGGACCTTTTTCATCTGGGGAAACAAAAAAAGTTGCTTGGGGCAAGATCGGTTGAACAGGGAGGGTGGGGAATGGGGGTCATGCTGCTTTTGGTGAAAAACTGCTGAATACTCAGTGTGGTGTGGGCAGGTGTGCTTGTAAATCATCCATCATGAAATGGGCAAACACATTGACAGAATCTCCAAAAAAAATTCACCAAAGATACAGTCAGCCTCTCATAACAACAGTAACTGGTACACTGATTTCAATGGGTTCCTAGAAAACTTACTAGCAAAGGAAACCTGTACTACAAGGGATTCACCATCCAAAAGATAATTCCTGGGGTTTTTTTGATTCCCCCTCATACACAAGATTACCTTTGGGTAGGGATGGTTTGGAGGTGTAGAGGAGTTGCCTTGATGTAAAGGACGGTGGGGTGGCAATTTCTGGATCCTCCTGGTGAGGTGGCACCTGTCTGATGAGGTTAGATCTGTGGATAGTCATCTGGCAGATCACTGGAACCAAGGTACCTACTCATGCTCATCTTCTCACTTTTTGAAATGGAGTCTCCTGACATTCCCCCTCCAGATCTCAACTTTCTCTGCAAGTCTTTCTTCTCCCCCGGCAGAGATGACTGACAATTATATTTGATCTTAATGTTATAAAATCATTTTTTATTGCAAGCACATAACAGAATGATTACTGGTTTTTAACTTTAAACAATTCATAGTATTTGGATTAACTTTTCCAATAATAATAAAACAAGGAGTAAGACTGTCATAAGCCAGAAACAATGTCTAAATATCTGATGAAAAGGAATCACTAACCTAACTCAGCCTAAGCATCAATCTTGAAGTACATGGATAGAATAAAGATAAGTAAGATCAAAGTGTCACCTTCCATGAATTCTCTCCTAAATCCTTTTCCTACTTTCTAGTAGCTTTCAGTTAAGTTTTATCAGCTAAAAAAAAAGTTGACAATATATTTCTTTAAGAGCCTGAAATAAATTGTATGATTTTTTTGTTCTTATGATCAGTTCAGTGTTTAACACATTTTTCTTTACCAAAAAAAAAAGTCCTTCCATCTTTTCCTAGTTCATTGTTGTTATAATTTGCATTCATTTATTCAGTGAAATTCTAGGACAGGCATCCTTGCCCATTAATGTCCTTGATAGCCTTGAGGACAGTTTTAAAGTCACATCTTCTCCTACTCTCCTCCTCAAGTGTCTTGTTTTACATGCCCTTTCTCTGGAATCTGCTTGTTTCGAATTTTAGGCATTTAAGTTGACTTCTCTGGCCAGACTCCAAGTACTTTCTCATGAGCTGCAGATCCCAACATAGCCTTGGACAGGTCTGCCCACAGATAGAAAAAGGTGGCTTGTCCTGTCAGTGTCACGGACTCACACCCACAGAGAGCCTCCCTGGAAGCAGGAACCAACCCCTGTGCATACTCAGGTGTGCAGAGTGTCCAGCAACTGCCTGTTCTTTCTTCATGTTTTATCTAAGATTGTAGTACCATCAAGTGACAAAATAAAAAAAAAATTAACCAAACCAGCATTTGACAGTGTTACTGAATTTAACTTTTTCTTCTTAGTCTCATCAAATCATTTTTGGTTAGTGGATGCGATAACAGTGCCGTTTTTTGTTTCATTGTTGGTAAAAATCACTACTTTTTTTTTTTTTAGTTGAAGTCTCACTCTGTTGCCCAGACTAGAGTGCATTGGTCGCTCCCGGCCACCGCAGTCTCGACCTGCTGGACTCCGGAGATCCTTCCGCTCAGTCTTCCAAGTAGCTGGAACTACAGGCACGCGCTACCACGCCTGGCTGATTTTTGATTTATTGTAGAGATGAGGTCTCGCCAAGTTGCCCAGGCAGGTCTCGAACCCGCTGGCTCAGGAAATCCACTCACCTCGGCCTCCCAAAGCGCGGGATTACAGGCTGAGCCACCGAGACTGGCCAAAAATCACTATTTTTGAACTGGGACTTTTTTCTCTTTTCTCTTTTCTTTTCTTTTTTTCTCTTGTAATACATCTATACTACTTCTCCACCTCTTTGCAAGATCTTAGTTCTATTCAATGTGTAAAATACATCACAGTTTCTTGAAAGACATAGATTCACAGCCATGAAAGACTTTGGGGGATCTCTGTGTCTGCGTGGTCACTGGAAGCCTGCGAAGTCCAGAGCTACTGAATATCCAGGCACAGTTAGCACAAAGCCTTGTGGAGCCCACTTTCCTAATTTTCCATCCACTTCTCTCTCCAGCTCAACACAGAGGTGCCTGTCCCTGAAAATACACATGGGCCGTCTCTCCTCATCTGCTGTGACCAGTACTGCATGTAGGGAGTCTAGATGTAAGGTCAGGAAAGCTGGATTTGAATATCCTTCTACCACTCCTTAGCTATGAGATTTTATTTGTCTTCTCAGTGCCTTATCTACAGAATGGTGACAAAAACATTGCCTACTTCATAGAGGCATTTTTAGCAATAAATGAGATGCAGAAGAAGCACACTGAAAAGTGCTTGGCTCAGTAAATATTGGTTATCATTATTATTGTCACGATTATTGTTGTCACCCAACATTGTCCTGTGCCCCAGAAAGGTGTTTCGTGTACGCAACTAAATAGTGAAAGTCCATATGATTTTACTTACTGCTACCCATATCTAGATCAGTCACACCACACTTATATAGAGAACTGTGAAGAGGCCAAGATTTTATACCACTCAGAAGATAACACATTTGTGAGGCCAAGACAAGGGGATTTCCTAAGTCCAGCAGTTCAAGACCAGCCTAGGCAAAATGGCGAGACCTCCTCTCTACGATAAATTTTTTAAAATAGCAGGTCATGGTGGCAAGCACCTGTAGTCGCAACTTCCTGGAAGGCTGAAGTGGAAGGATCACCTGAACCCAGCAAGTCAAGGCTGCGGTGATCATGAGGCATGCCGCTGCACTCCAGCCTGGGCAACAGAGTGAGACTCTGACAAAAATCTACCTACCTAACTAACTAACTAATTAACATGTTCATCTATTGTTGTTTTATGAAGGCTGACAGAAGACACAAGACTAAGCATGCTCAGGGTCTAGGGTGATTCTTCAAACATCAAGGTGCTGGACACATCTTTTTCAAAATAATGAAATAAATAAAATATCTGTGGTTAACAGAAAACGTTTATTGTAAATCAAGAATAAAGTTTGCTGAGCATTTGAAATCTTATAAAGTCCATAACTTTTTGAAATTTTTCCATGACATATTGAGTGACGTTGGCCAGACATATCCACAGGCACCACCTGCTTTTAGCCTCACTGCAAGCCCCATGGAAACTCTTATCTACCCTGAGAGGCTAGTGCAGTTGTTACATTTGTCATCTCACTTAAGCAAACTGCTAACTGTGCCCTGATATCATACACCCCAGCCTCTTCTCACTTTTTCCAAATCCCCTCCCATCCCAATGAACCTTACCGCACTTGACAGGATTGCAACACTAATAATTGGGGGAACTGGGACTTGAAATCAGTCTTTGACTTTCCATCAAAGGTATTTTTGTTTTGTTTTGTTTTGTTCTGTTTTGTTTTGAGTTGGAGTCTCACTCTGTCGCCCAGACTGGAGTGCAGTAGCCGCTCCCAGCCACTGCAGCCTTGACCTGCTGGGCTCCAGCGATCCTTCCGCCTCAGCCTTCCAAGTAGCCGGAATTACAGGTGCACACTACCACACGCGGCTAATTTTTTATTTATTGTAGAGATGAGGTCTCGCCAAGTTGCCCAGGCGGGTCTCAAACCCGCTGGCTCAGGCAGTCCACTCACCTCGGCCTCCCAAAGCTCAGTATTACAGTCTGAGCCACCGAGCCCGGCCCCATCAAAGGTATTGAGACAGCAGAACAACATGGCTAAGATCATAGTGTTTAGAATCAGTTGACTTGGCTTCAATCCTGCCTCTGCAGCTGACAACTGACCTTTGGAAATCCCTTCACCTCCCTGTGCCTGAGTTTTCTCACCTGAAAAAAATGGATAATGATGTCTTCAACTTAGGACTTAAGTGACAACTAAATAAAACAGTTGCAATAAGTTTAAATTATAGGGAGCATTAAATAAATGTAGCCATTAGTATTTACTCCTTTGACTACATTTTCCAATGTTTAGTCAAATCCTGATGATCTACTCTGAATTATCTGCTCTCTTGGGATTCACTTCTTTTGCCTCATGTCACACTCGACCACAGCACATGCTTTCTTTATGCTTCTCAGTATATGAGGAGGTCAATGATAGTTCGAGGTGTGGACCAGAGTGATGAAGACAACGGGAGAGTGATGGCCTGGTGCAGAGCTTGGCAAACTTTTCCTTAAAGGGCCAGATTTTAAGTGTTTTTGGTTGTGTGAGCCACATGATCTCGGTCCCAGTGATTCAACTCTGCCGTTGTGGCACCAAAACAGCCATAGTCAACACGGAATTCAGTGGGCATGACTATGCACAGCAAAACTTTATTTATGGACACAGTTCTAAATTTCACCTTATTTTCACATGTCACAAAATAGTATTCTCCTTTTTGTTGTTGTTGTTCCAATCACTTAAAAATATTAAAACCATTCTCTTAGCTGACAGAATGTGGACCGTGGGCTGTAGTTTACTAACACCAGGACTAGCATATCAACCATGAGAGTCATGCTGTCAAGAGAGGTGAGGCTCCCTGGGGCAGGAGGGGATTTGGAAAAAGGGGGGGGGCAAGGGGTGTGATATCAGAACACACCAGTTTGCTTAAATGAGGCAACAAATGTAAAAAGGCAGCACAATGCCTGGCACTTCATGGAGATATATATATTCCTATATAAGAGGATCACTAATTTTTAATTGAAAGAGAGTACACTAAGTATCCTACATGAAAATCATTCAGATACAGTTCGGTCTTGATGCTTTGGATCATATGTCAGAGTCTTTCAGAGTGGGGCAGCAGTTTGTAACATGGCTTCAAGGATTTGAGATCATATTCCTGTGTCCCTTCCAATTCAACAATGCCTGGAATTTCTTAATCAGCGTTTTAGTTCTGCAGCTTGAACTTCTGCTTGCTGGTAAACTACAGTCCTACCTGGAAGGGCTTATATATTACACCTCCTTAAGCATGTGCATTGACTGATATAAAATCAGGTCTTTACTGACAAAGGAAAAGAGACTTATATTCTGAGAGAAGCAAAAAAAGAAAGAGGGGAAGAAGAAAGAGACGAGGAAAACACCATCTAGGGATAAGAGTTTAGAGTGCCAGGTTTAGGGTCCTCAAGAGTCAGACTTGATCAGCTTTATCTTGTTTTTTTCAGTTCCATAATCATTTTTCTAGACATCAATTTTTGTAGTAAAAAGATTGTTTTAAAAGCTAACAGTGAGTTCTGGTTTTAATCATGGATTGTAAGCTGGTGATGTTCAAAACACACCCATTCTTAATACAACCAAGGTTAAAGATTTTGGTGTATCATAACACAAATTTAACATCTATATAAATTATTTGAGGTTATGGATTCATTATTCATATTTTTTACTCCTAAAACATTTAGTTCATTGTATTTGTATTTGGGCATGTAATTGAATTTATTTCATTTTATTTTAAATAATGTAATAAAACATTATAGACTTCTGAACCATATTAGCACCAAATATTTGTACCTGTTCCTACCTAAGTTGACTTTAAAAATCATCTTGTAACTCATCTACTGCCAAGTAATTATAATCCTACATAGATCTTGGAAATAATGAATTTTAGTTTTTTACTGTCCCAGTTAGGACTCTGGAATCATTGTGGTGCACCTTCCTCATGACCCTATCCATTCAGGTCACCACCTCACTCAATCTTTTCGAGGTCTGTCTCTGGAACTAAGAATAAGAGAGCCTGTGTAAAGAATTGAAAACAGCTTCTATTTGGTTCAGTCGCAAAGTGCACTAAAACCCATACGCCACAAAATAATAGTTCTAGCAAACGGCAAATGTTGACTGTGGAATTTACACTGCTCTAGTCCATTCCATCTCTTGTACTTTTTATAGCAATGTCATTATTGTGCTGAAATACATCACATGCCCTCTGGGAGTTTCCAAAAAATCTTTGTGTTTTACCTTTGAAGTGACTTCTAAGCTACCATTTCTGCTTGGAATCTTATGGAACATGAGAGCTTGTTTGGAGGTTCTAGCAGGAGAGCGCAGCTACTTGCATACCTTTGACTGATGAATGGTCAGTCCTTCTCTAGCCAGGATGTTCATCCTCTTCAACCAAGTGCACAACTTGGAGAGACATGCACATGGAGTGGAGAGGGAGGAAGGAAACACGCCTAGCCAACTACATCAGCCGAATCAACCCTGGCGATCAATGGGGTGACAGATGTCACAGCCAAAACACCCTCACACTCTCTGCTTAGACTTTTATGTCACAAAGTTAAAACAATTGAATCAAGCAGTCATTCATGGGATCTAGCTTCTACTCTCATAACTCATAACTTTCCAAAGCTCTAGAGAATCCAAGTCCAGGAGGACGACTCATCCCTGGTTGATGTGAGATTAGTGTGTTATGATCACACCCTGGTATTGTAGGTTAGAGTCCTGGAAGACACTTTTTTGACACTGCACTAAAACAACGTTTAAGACCTGGAGCATAGAATTATGAATCATTAGTATTCTTTTATTTGATTTAGTAGGAACTTTTAAAATTTCACTTTAAACAGTTTCCCCCAAAGACATGAATTTTATTTTTTAGTAGGCACGTGGATTTTAGTAAATAAAATAGGCTTTTAAAAAATACATAGTATGGCATCTTAAAGTTAATATTCAGTTTTCTACTATACTATTTTACACAATTTTTCCAAGATTTCATTTTAGTAGTTCTAATCCATGTCATTTTATATTATATAATATTATATTCTCTTATATATTTGAATTGTAGGCCTTCTAGAACTTTTGCATGGTTGCTGTGCTTAGGACTGGTGGGCAACTTTTATAAGAAAAAAGGTGACTTCTAGCATTATTTTAATTTGATTATAAAAGAAGTACAAATTTTCCTGGAGGAGAAAGGATCTATAATATAGTTATGATAATGATGATGGTAGAGGTAGTGGAGATGACAACAGCAATAATAATAATATATGGTATAAATTTCAAGGGCAAATAAATATGCAAACAGGCTTAATTCTGAATACAATGAAAGCAAACTAAGGCACTGCAGGTCTAAACACTTCAGAGCTAAGGAGAAAACACCACAGTTATATTAGAACCAAATTATTCTGATTGCTGGGGCAGTCTCCACCAGATCCAAGATGATATTAGTGTTAGTAAACCCCCAGCTATTGTGAATCTAACAAAGTTTTCTGGCTCTTAGTAATTGCAGGAACTGTATGGGTTACAATCTCCTTTCTTCATTTCCAAACATCAGAATACTGGATACAGTGGATTCTGATATTCGTCACCATCTTGTGTAGAATTAAGTCTGGCACAAGGGTTCTTACACTTCTATCATTTCCACAATTTCTCTTTTCTCCAACTGATCATTAATTCACATAGGATTATTGATTTCTCAGTTCTGTCACTTCAGTCTGTCCTTTTTCTTGCCAAGTAATGAAATACTTCCTTTAATGCTCATCTGCATAAATCAATGTCAGATTCAAGTATTAATAATACTGTAGATTTGGATTCTTTACCAAATGTCACAATTAGTGGCTGCTTTGATAGAATATTAATGTTTCATTAACTACACACCAATTTCTCATTAAGTGCTGATATAATCTCTCCATAAGAATTTATTACCATACTGTAGCCAAGCATTCAACATCTAGAAAGGAACAAGTCCTCTAAGGAGAAATCAAATAGCACATACAATTTCAGGCAGACTCCATCCATCTTAAGTGCAGTTAAACTAATGGAGTTGGTTTTTTTAGCTTTGTTTTTTTAACTTTATGACCTCAAATCAGGCAAATCAGCTTACTCCCTAAGTCTCAGTTTTATCATTTGTGTAATGGGGATAATGACCTCACCTCAGAGTATTTTGAGAAAATCCAGGATGATAATGTCTGTATGACTATTTTATAAAAGAGGCTAAACTTGGGAGGGTATAGTCAGGAAATAGTTTTACTTTACCACAATCTTCAAATGTGCTTTCAATTCTCTCTTTAGCAGAGTTGCATGATATCTGAAGAAAGTTAGATTTTCTTGTCAGTTTGGGGTATTTGTAAAGTTTCATTTTAGGATATTAAAAAGCCAGTCTAGTCTAATTCCAAAATTTCAATATCTTATGGATTTTCCTGCAGTTCAGTTTAGGCTTAGGCTTGAAACCTGCAAGAATGATGTCAGGGTGTCTTTTCATCCTTCCTTGATCCATCTCCTTGCTGCTTCCTTTCTGTAGCCTCCAGGATTGAGTTGAAAGGAAGCATGAGAGCTAGAGACGCAATTTCTCTTGATGCAGTGGGTGCTGTCTATGGTTCTTTACCATGGCAAATGTTCAAACGCCAGCTCCTTTTTTTCCCAGGACTGTATCTTGGACATTTCAAGAATCTACTCTGTTTCCTCCCTCACCCCCACCAACCAAGAGCCCACCATGATGAACAGATGGGGTGGCTCACATTCAGGCATGCTTTTGCTGGTAGATGACCTTTCTTGACAACCCTGGTCTGGCTACCTTTTCTGGCTCAGAGGAAAAAGTGACATGGTCCAGCTCCTTCCTCTGCCCCTGCCTACAGTGAGACCACATCTCTGGGCATCATTCCTCAGCCGTACAATAGGATAATGATAGAACCTACTTTCTGCTGTTTACCTCCTGGGCCCCCTCAAGGATTAAGAGGAGGTCCAGCCCAAGGACACCTCCCACAGCACCTGATCAAGCTCACCTAACAGAAAGGTAGCATGGCCAAAGCGATTGGAAGCATGAGCCATAGAGAAGATTCACTAGGCTTGGATTCCAAATCCACTGCTCACTAATTGTAAAACATTGGGAAAGTCACAAGCTGACTCCTCTATACCTTAATTTTATTTCTATATAATGGAAATAATAGCAGTAGCTCTGTGTCCTGAATATTGTGTGTTGGTATTCAGTGCTCTGCCTGCCTTCCAAATACTCCCCTAGTCCACAGGGGCAAAGCCTGGAGACTCACTTGCCACCTTTCTGTGCCAGTGGATTCTGGGAGATTCTGCCAATGAGAAGTTCTCTGGAGTTGGCCCAGAGATCAATGGAAGGCAGCTATCTGTGCATGACTATGGGACAGATATGGAGGTAGGCCAGGGATTTTTAAGCAACCTCCTGAGAATCATGAACTTTGGAGCTCCAGGCACATGTGACCTCCCTGTTGTCCTGACCAAGCCCTACCAAACCCTAACTGATACCTGGCTTCATAGAATTGCTGAAATTTTGAAGGGAGTTTGTACACAAAAAGTTCTAGAACAGCTCTGACCACATTGTAAGCATTCAATAAATGTCAGCTACTACAATGCATCCATTATTATTCTCACAACTATGAATCCATCTGTGCATATCAGTTCACCAAAGCTTCAAACTGACAGGAGGGAGGAAATGGCAAAAGAGTTCAACACTTCCTCTACAGGCCTGGGAAGAGGCTGCTGTGCTCTCTGTTGCTTCAGAACACAGCAGATATAGTAGGTGCTCTACATACAAACCTTCAAGTTGAGAACTTTCAAAGATGCAAACGTGTTCACATGTGCAACCATGTAAGTTAGTTCACATGTCTGGCATACACTGTCACATGCATGCATCCTCTACAAGCAGTTGTGCTTTTGTGTACAGTAGTACAGTATCTTTATTTCAAGTCCAAGATGTCCAGAAGCAAGTGTAAAGGCAGCAGTGAGGTAGCTGGTACTGTACAGTTGATTGTGTCAGTTGGGTACCTAGGCTAACTTTGTCAGACTTACGAACAAATTGGATTTATGAACACGCTTTCAGATCAGAACTTGTTCTTAGATAGGGGATATACTGCTCACCCAGGTGAAGCGTGTTTAGGAATATGGCAGGAAGATATATGACAGCAACAGACAACACCCACAGAAAAATCAACAGACATTTACCTTGTTGATCTCTCGCTTCAGTTGCTCCAGAGAGAAGTTCTGTTACCAAAAGCAAAAGCCAGTCTCAAAAACGCCTCACTATTCAGTATCCAAATAAGGCACATGCATTAAAATGTAGCATGTTGTTGAATTGCTCTTTAGACTTAATTTGGAGTCACCTTATATGAACAAAAAGAAATCAAGGAACTCTAAGTTAGATCATAGGCAAAGCAGAACCAAGCTATGAGAGCTGTTACACTCACCACCTCCATGCTAAATTATCCAGCTGCATTGACTTTGTAGTCTAGAGATGACTCCAGGGTGTTTGCAATCTGCATCACTTGCAAAATCTGCTGCATTGACTTCAACTCCGCAGGGAGTTGCCAATGGATGCACACTTGAGTACTGTGACAATTGTATGTTTGTTTGAACCTACAACAGGACAAATATACATAAAACCTAGACAAGAAGGGAGAATAAACAATGAAACATAAAACCATTCATGCTACCTGGGATTTTTGCTTGCAGAGAAAGAAACTGCTCTTTTCAGGAATTTATCTAGTATACACCCCGTCTTTGTCTGTGCTGCTATCACAAAATGTCTGAGAATGAGTAATTTATAAACAAGAGAAATGTATGCCTCACAGTTCTGGAGGCTGGGAATTTCAAGAGCAAGGTACCAACTGGTTCCTTGTCTGGTAGAGTTCAGTCTCTGCCTCCAAGATGGCACCTTGAACATTGCTTCCTCCAGAGAGGAGAAACACTAAATCCTCACATAATGGAAGGGATGGAAGGGCAAAAAGGGCCAAATTTCCTCTGTCAAGTCCATTTATAATGGCATTAATTCATTTGTGAAGGCAGATCTATCATGAACTAAGCATTTACCTAAAAGCCCCACCTCCCAACACTATTGTATTAGAGGTTAAGTTTCTAATACATGAATTTTTAGGAACCATAGTAACCCCCCAAATTCTGTCCCAATAATATATTACACCTATAATTTAACTTAAAAGTCTTAAGCATGTGGCATTTATGCCTAATCTAATGATTTCCATCTATTATCATGACAGTTTCCCCCATTTACCTCCAAAATCAGACTAAAAATAGACCTTTTTTATTTTCATACAATCCTATTATCCCTCAGATGATTTTTCTGTGTTAAAATAGTCCAGGTTATCACAATCTTGGTTTAATCAAACCCTGAGGTTGAAACAGACTCATAGCAGCAAAGACTGTTGTTTCTTTTTTAGAACTATCATTTTCAAAACCAGATGTCTCATTAGTAATCAAAAACAGGAATGTATAGTATCACATGCTTATTCTAAATGAACACTTTCAGGTAAAGAGCTATGGCATATTTGAGAGCAGTTATATTTTTTCATTTGTCTAGTTTTTTTTTTTACATTATAAAAAGGAAATGGATTTCCAGTTGGGATCCTATTTGGACGCTTAAGATAAATAACATAAAATGCCAAGTTTTGAAAAACATAGTGTTTCTTATTGATATATAGGTATACCCATACATGAACTATAGGGAAAGAAAAATAATTAACCCTCATAAATTCTTAATTGGAATGAACCCTTGTAATAAAAAACAGATTAATAAGAGAAAAAGCAACAGAAGATTATTAGCATGTATATTTCATATACATGGAAAAACTCCCCGGGAATAAGTAGTCTTCAAAGAAGTAGTCCAGGTCATCACAATCCTGGTTCCTGAGAATGAAACAGACTCATGGCACCAGAGAATGTTCTTTCTTTTCTAGAATTATCATTTTAAAAAACAGATTCCAGTTTATGTAGCATCTTCAACAAAGAACAGTAAATGTTTAGAGAAGTGAAAAACAAACAAAAAGGGCTTTGAATCTCCTGGGGTGGCAACTTGTAGAAAGGCAAATAAACGACAAATAAAAGCTAGTTAGTAAAGTTTGTTAATCTAGATTCCTGTGATATCATCTCTAGGCCCATGAGAGTCCAAAGTCACCTTTAGTAGTTAACCCTTGTTCTCTCTGGTGTAAGGCAGGGAAAGATATCTTTTGTCTTTGTCAATCTGTGTCCTACTTTTAAGCAAATAGAGGAATGGCAGAGAGCTTTCCTGCATCTATCTGCTTCTTCTTAACTACCTTTAGCTCAATAATAATTTATATTTTTAGATGACATATGCTGGACTTCCACTATATATATATATATATATATATATATATATATACACACACACACACACATACACACACATACACACCAGGGGTGCCAAAAAAAGTATATACATTTTAAGAGATGTTATCGATGGATTGCTTTTAGTTTGCCATAATCAAAAATGCCTGGATACTGAAGGTAACCACTTTGCGCACCTCTTGTAACTGCAGAAGTCAAACGTGACGTGTATTCATCTTTTATCATTATATATTGAGTATTACAATTATATATAAATAATATAAATATACACAGAGAGAGAGAGAGAGAGAGAGAGAGAGAGATGATTTACTTTTAAAGAACTTATCTTGGTCCAGGGATTTCTTTTCTACCATATAACTAAACTGCACTCAAAGTGCAGGCAACCAAGGAAGAAATAGGGTGCATCTCATTCTGGAAAAGAAGACAAGGGCCTGATTAGAGATAAGAGATCCAAAATCCAGACCTTCAAATCTGAGGGTTGGAACAGGCACAGGCCCCACACACAGGAGTGAAGACACTAAAATGGTTTTTTAAGTTGTGTGTTAATTTTGGTTAGATGATAGATTCCTCCTGCATTCTTTCAACAACATCAGAGTACATACCAGATAACTAATTATTCTTTCAACAAGTGTGCAAGAAACTTTTGCTAGATCCTGGGATGACAGCAATAAACAAGAGAAATGTGGTTTTTGCCTTTATTACTATTACTTGCTGCTGGAAAAGAGACAATTATATAAATGGACAAATATTATTCAGAGTAAATTTGTGATATAATCTCTGAGGAAGACTTCAGACATCTGTGAGAGTCTGCCACTACGGGGCCCAGCCAATTCAAGTCGGGTGGGAAACAGAATATTTGGAAGTGTTTTATATACGATAGAATGGTAAGAACAATGATAAACAATTGAAGCTATAGCCTGACAAAAAGTACAATTTAGAAACATTCACACCATGCTGGCCAAAAACCCAAGAGCGCCAGCAACTTCACCTGCCAAATGTGTGCCTCTGATAAGATTGATCTGTCCACATAGCATCTGGGAATCATTGTGACTCCATGGTTGCTCCACAAAATCAAGTCCATCGCATCCGATTGCCTAAGTATTCTCCCTTGAATGATAACTATGAAGCTTTTTGGTTTTACCCCAATATGTGTTTTTCCACAGTGCATTCATCACCGAGATTAGAGGTGCTGTTTCCAGGGAGTGCTTATGAAGATAGCAAAGGAAGGAGGCCAAGTTGGAACTGAGCCTGCACGTCGCCCTACTGGGACATGGCTTGTTTATCTCATACTGCCAATGGGGCCAAGGGAAAACCTTGCCAAGCCACATGGGCATTGCCAAGATCGGTAGCAACAGACCATTCACTATTAACTAAATCTGAAAAACAAGAAGGCAAAATAACCTACTCCCTAAGTCATGCATTGTGCAAAAATCATGACTTCTGGGTTTTTAGGAATAACTCAAAGATGAGTTTTCAAAATGTGTCCATTTTACCATACTATATTGTGTCCTAGCATTTTGATGTATATATTTAATAAGATAAAAAATGTTTAATATTAACAAAAGGCAAAATGGTGAGGGCTGGGATGAAAAAGGATACTTACGTCTGAACCATAGTTATGGCTCAACGTTTGGTGTTAAAATGTGCATGTCACCTTGATAATTACCCATCCACTTGGCTTCTGCCTCATTACTTACCATTTTTCCTTCCATTTCCCAGTGTTTTCTCCACTCCAGCCACTACTCACTCTTTGGCATTTCTCTCTATGCTTGTTTTTGTGACAGGTTGGCAAGATGCCACCCTGACAGTGTTTGGTCTCCCAGCTTGGTCTCTGTGTTTCCCTTCTCTCTCTTCTACCTAAAAGAAAAACAGCATTTGCTTTTTACTGAAAAATAGCTGGCAGCCCCCTGGTCTAGCTCAGTGTCACTGGCAGGCTTCCAGTGCCCATCAGCTGTCTGGTGACTGAAGGCAGCATTCAGAGGGAGAATTTGGAAGGGGAGGTGGCACCTCAGGAGGTCAGGGCAGATGTCCTCACCCTCCTGCCCACAACTTTCTTTACAACTCCTCCCCACGAGGAACCAGTCCTACTGGTCATGGCCTAGACACACCTGAACTGTGTGCTTTATCCTCCATGGTGACAACCATATCTCTCCCATCCCATTTCTTGGGTTTACCTGAAGCTTTGAGTTTCAGCCCGAGCCAAGGCTGTAAGATTTACGAAGTTTTTTTAACTTTAGTAACCTCTTTAGGCTTACTAAAAATCTTTCTAGATTTTTTTTATACAAGGAAGGACCCCCCTCCCCCAAATAATCATTTTTTGGAGGGCAGGTCTTTTGTATTACAGACTTCCCCTGCTAGGTAAGTGTTCTAGGAACCCATTGGCATCAGTGTACCACCTAGCATTGTTGTGAGAGGTTGCATTCAGCGATTTTTTTTTTGTGGAGATTCTATCAATGCATTTGCCCTTTCATGATGGGTGATTTACGTACCTGCCCACACTGTACTGAGTGTTCAGCAGTTTTTGAATGGCATGACCTCCATGCTCTACCCTTCCTATTCATCAGATCTTCTCCTGAGAGACTTTTTTAAGGGAAATATTTTGCTTACATGGAAGAGGTGAAACAAAAAACAGCAGAAGTACTAAAAGACATTGAAATTGATGAGTTCAAAAACTTGAGCAGCGGAAAAGCATCTCCATAGTTATATTGCATCAAATGGAGAGTAATTTGAGGGTGACTGAAGTTTAAACATGTAAAAATACGTATGCACTTTTTAATAAACAAATTCCACATTTTGGGGGTTCCCCTTCATACTGTAAGTATGGACTTTGATCATTTTATATTTGGGATTGCTTCTTAAAGAGAAACTGGATTTAAGTGCCTATTTGAATTAAGCAGTTTTATTTGAGGAAAATATTGAATTCTTTAGAAAATGTACATGATATATTTAGCTAAAATTTATTTTGAATAATTTCTGGGAAGAGGATGTGGAGCAATAATTATGCCTCAACTGCTTACATAGCTTTGCAAATTAGTTAAAGTGCATTGATTACTTGCATAATAATCTTAGGAGATAGTTCCTGATAGTACCCCATTTCAGTGATGAAAAAGAAAAAGCAGAAAAATATAAGATGGTCTTAGCATTATACCAAGAATACTTACAATTTTAGATCAGTCTTGAATACCTTTTCTTTGGGACTTGTGAAACTTATCCTTGCTTTATTTCATTTCAAATTAAAAGTTTGACTGAAGAAATTAAGTTGTGGCAGTCAGTGTTCAGAGGAGCCTGGACTATATAAAAGTTCACAAAATAAGTGTAATTATACAGTAAAGAGCATGTGTGTGGGGGCGAAACAGGGGCTTTCCTGTAAAGGGTCTTAGGAAAGCACCACTTGGATCATTCAGTAGCCTTGATGTCGGGGATTTTCATTTTTTGTGCATCTAGTGGAAGTCTCATTCATCTAAGTGAGAACACCTAGTAAATTACCAGCTTCCCAACAGTGCAAAAAACCTTATCTCAGGCTGGACATATGACTTATGCCTGTAATCCTAGCACTTTGGGAGGCTGAGGCAGGAGGATTGCCTAAGTCCAGGAGTTCCAGACCAGCCTGGGCAGCAAAGCAAGACTTTGTCTCTACAAAACAATTTTAAAAAATAGCCAGGCATGGTGGTGCAAGTCTGTAGTCCCAGCTACTTGGGAGACTGAGGCAGGTGGATCAGCTGAGCCCAGGTGGTCAAGATGGGCTGTGATCATGCCATTGCACTCCAGCCTAGGCAACAGAATGAGAACTCAACTCAAAAAAAAAAGTTATCACAGAAAACCTAAGAAGAAATAAGGGGACATTTAATTTAATATAACTGCCAAAAAAAGAACTGATTTGTTCAAGAGACACAGCATAGAGCACAGGGGAAGACATGGACGCAGATAAGACAGCCTCATATGATCTCTGTTCTTGGGCAAGTTACTTAATCTTTTCACTATCTAGCTCTTATCTGAAAATGTAGATAAGAAATAATACTTGGCTCAAAAGATTGTTAAGAGAGTTCAGAACAACACCTAGCAAATGGTAGATAGTATATAAATATTTGTTGAATAAAAATTGGTTAAAAGCCGGGCTCGGTGGCTCAGCCTGTAATCCCGCGCCTTTGGGAGGCTGAGGTGAGTGGATTGCCTGAGCCCGCGGGTTTGAGACCCGCCTGGGCAAGCGAGACCTCATCTCTACAACAAATAAAAAAAAATCAGCCGGGCATGGTAGCGTGCGCCTGTAGTTCCAGCTACTTGGAAGGCTGAGGTGGAAGGATCGCCGGAGCCCAGCAGGTCGAGGCTGCGGTGGCCGGGAGCGGCCACTGCACTCCAGTCTGGGCGACAGAGTGAGACTCC
>CAUYQG010054873.1:0-17646 GCA_963574415.1 Tarsius wallacei | reverse complement strand
TGAGCCTGCGGGTTCGAGACCCGCCTGGGCAACTTGGTGAGCCCTCATCTCTACAATAAATCAAAAAATTAGCCAGGTATGGTAGCACGTGCCTGTAGTTCCCACTACTTGGAAGGCTGAGCCACCGAGCCCGGCCACAACCTATATTCTTAAAGAATGATTTAAGGACAGCAAAGCAATAGGCGCTATTTACCTAGACATCTATTAAAGAACAGGTATGATGAAAGTAAGCTGGAAAGGCAGATAGTTGTGGTAAGAGAGAAATGACTGCGGTTTTTGATTTTGGAGATAGAAAATTACAAACAGGCCGGGCTCGGTGGCTCAGCCTGTAATCCCACGCTTTGGGAGGCCGAGGTGAGTGGACTGCCTGAGCCCGCAGGTTTGAGACCCGCCTAGGCCACTTGGCGAGACCTCATCTCTACAATAAATCAAAAATTAGCCAGGCGTGGTAGTGCGCACCTGTAGTTCTGGCTACTTGGAAGGCTGAGGCGGAAGGATCGCCGGAGCCCAGTAGGTTGAGGTTGTGGTGGCCAGGAGTGTGCCACTGCACTCCGTTCTGGGCGACAGAGTGAGACTCCAACTCAAAAAAAAAAAAAAAGAAAAAAGAAAATTACAAACAGATACAAAATCCAGATCATAGCTACAGGATTGAATATTAGAAATATACTCAGAAATGTGTTGCTAAGTTCATCTAGCTTCTCAATTCTTTTATTTTTATGATATACTGCTCCTTCCAAAATATTGACTGACCCTGCTCTAGGATCTAGGGAATATAGGAGTGCACAAAGCAGAAAAAGTCCTTTCTCTAATGGAGCTTACTAAATTTTAGCAATGGTTTCAAAATGGCCCAATACTAAAATATTTCCATTTTATTTTAAAACTTTGTTTTACAACTCCAAATGTCAACAATACTTTCACATGTAGTGTGTCATTTGATCCATAACACTGAGAAGTGAGGATTATTTGCCATACCAAAATGAAGAAATTGAGATGAAGTTCAATAAAACAAATGTTTACTGGCTATCTATGTGCCAGGCATGCTCCTTGCTAGGCTGAGAGTACAGTGATAATGCAGGCACTGTCAGTCATTCATAGATAAGTGGAGAAAACAAATAACTACAAGGGTGGTAAATGTATAGAAAAGGTGTTAGGGGAGTACATACAAGACTAGCTCAAGCTGGGCTCGGTGGCACAGCCTGTAATCTTGAGCTTTGGGAGGCTGAGGTGAGTGGACTGCCTGAGCCTGTGGATTCGAGACCTGCCCGGGCAACTTGGCGAGACCTCATCTCTACAATAAATCAAAAACAAGCAGGGCGTGGTAGCGCGCGCCTGTAGTTCCAGCTACTTGGAAGGCTGAGGTGGAAGGATCGCCGGAGCCCAGCAGGTCGAGGTTGCGGTGGCCAGGAGTGGCCACTGCACTCCAGTCTGGGCAACAGGGTGAGACTCCAACTGTGGAGTCTGGCACAGTGAATCATACCTATAATTTCAGCACTCTGGGAGGCAAAGGTGAGAGGACTGAGTCCAGGGGCTCAAGACCAGCCTGGGCAACTTGGCAAGACCTTGTCTCTAAAATAAATCAAAAAATTAGCTGGACATTGTGGTGTGCACCTGCAGTTCCAGCTACTTGGAAGGCTGAGGTGGAAAGATTGCCTGATCCCAGCAAGTCCGCTGTAAGCATGCCACCGCACTCCAGCCTTGATGAAGAGACGCCAATGCAAAAAAAAAAAAAAAAAAAGTGTGTACACACAGACACCACACTAACCTCTATGTCAATGATTAGAAGGATTCTCTGCAACGATTTCTGAGTTGCAAAGCAACCAAATCTCTCTTACACCAGATTTAGGTACTGTCTGGAGAAGGGAACTGCTGTATATAGAGGAGCTACTATGTGTTGGATAACATACTAAATCCTTTACATCCGTTATCTCATTTATTGTTGCTACAAAAGTTAAAAGACAGTTATTAGCGTAATTTTTTTTTCTTTTTAGTTGGAGTCTCAACCTGTCACTCAGGCTGGAGCGCAGTGGCACACTCACGGCCACCCCAGCGTCGACCTGCTGGGCTCCGGCGATCCTACCGCCTCAGCCTTCCAAGCAGTTGGAACTGCAGGCGCGCGCTACCACGCCAGGCTGATTTTTTTTATTTATTGTAGAGACAAGGTCTCGCCAAGTTGCCCGGGCTGGTCTCGAACCCGCAGGCTCAGGCGATCCACTCGCCTCTTTTCCAGTCTTCTCCATTTAAAACAAACACAAACAAAACAAAAACATCCTATTCACCTGCAAAAGCCCAGTTCGAATGGCACTGTCTGTGAAGACTTTACCATCCACAGCAAGTTTAATCGTTTCCTCTTCGGAGCGCCGGTAATGATTGTACCTAACTACCGTACGGTATGTATCCCGGCGTCTGGTACGGTGTCTGGGATATGTTCAAGGCCTAAACATCTCTCTAGGCAATATCTCCGAGTGATACGAGGAAAAAAACTTTCGACCCCATTCTTAGAAACCTTTTTATTTACCATGCACGGCTCAAAAGCTTGAAACGCTGCGAGTATTCAATAAATACTTAGCAGAGAGTGTGAAGCCTGCTCGTTATTTTCTCAATTTCGGAGACTGAGCATCGATGCAGGCTGAATGGAGGCTTTCCTAGGAACTAGAAATTCTGGGTGTCCCCTCCGTCCTCTACCCGGCTAGAGAAGCTTGCTCCCTTCTTCCAAAGCACAGCCCACAGAACAGGAAGAGATGGCTCCATGGCCACTGGGCGGAAAACAGTTTATAAAGAAGATGAGGGCGGTTTTTGAATGAGGCGAAAAGAAACGTTCCAACCGGAGAGAGAGTGGCTAACGCTGTCCCTCTCCCTCTCCCTCGCCCTGTGAGGAGCCGACCTACCTAAAGTACCTCTTCTCACTCGCGCCTTCTGTTCTTCACTTCTGGGCGGCGAACACGAGTCTATGGCGCGAGCTATCTCTTCCGGGGTTCCTGGGCAACAAGTTCCGGTTCAAGAACCAGAAGGCAAGCAGTCATTCCTCTTACCACTCTCACAGGGCCGGAACCCGGAGCCGAATTGAAATCCCGCGAGGATTAACTGAGGTTGCCGAAAGGAGCGGGGAACGTTTTTCCTTCTGGAGGCGGTCTCCGGGAAGAGGAGGGTCACCGGACCGGAAGTGACGTAGGCGAGTTCCGGTTTGCCGGAGCCCAGCGGCGGGTGTGAGCGTCGGTCAGGAGCGGCTTCCAGGATCCTGAGATCCGGAGAAGCCGGGTTCGGAGCGGGTAGGTAAACTAACGCGGGGAACTGGGGACGGAAACCTGTGACTGTCCTCAGGACTTGGCTTCTTCCGCTGCTCTCCCCTTTAGTGCAGATCTGGGGCACCGTGATTTCGACTTCCAGCAGTGTTCTTGGGCGCAGCTGACTTCGGATGTCTCAGCCTGGCGTTAGCCAGGTTATTTGGGACATCTCCTCATGGTTGATCACCGGGACATTGAACCCAGACACCTGACTCCCGACCGTTTGTTCTCCTCCCCGCGGACTTAGAAGCGGTACTAGGCTTTCCTAGAGAACCCCTTCGTCCTGGGGTGTCCAGGACCTTGGAGCAAGTGGAGAAGGTCTTCCCTGCTGATGACCCAGCTTTCTCAGGGTCTGTCAGTTGGATTCCTGCTCTACTCAGCCTCTAGTGCATGATGCTAAATGTGTCCGCTCAGAAACGAAATTCTGGCGTGCAAGTGTCATCTGAATCGCTCGCTGGTGGTACAGGGCAGGCGAGGGAATGGGCCTTCGCCCCGTAGAGCCCTTGCAGAGAGGATCTTCTCTGATCTCTCACTGCTTTCGTGATAGACTTCTCTGCCTTTCCAAATCCCTGACCCCCGAGCCCTGTATTTCATTATGTGGAGGTATTTCAGTAAAACACGAAGATTGACTTAACCTCTGAAATTCCAAGAAGCCATAATGTGGCCCTGTGTCACACTGCTAAATTACTTATGACCTCCAGTAGATGTTACACAGTCATTTTTTTTTTCTTGCAACTCCATGCAAAATCTAATGATATGTAGGCTGGCACTGTTTACGTATTTTGGCAGCATCGCTCCTTATCCTTACTTTAATGTCTTTCTATTTTTCTTTGGGGCCTGTCAGAGATTTTGTAGACAGATTGCATTGATATTTGAGGAACTTGTACAAGTATTTCTACGTTGTAATGATAGAGAAAATATTCCAATTGTACTGTGTCTGGTTTTAGTTGTTCTGTACTCTTGAATAGATGATGAAAGGAAGAAACTATTACTTACTAGGTATCATTTTATGCATTCTAGCTTATGTTTTTATCGTAGAAGAAGGATGGTGGTATCCAGACAAATGTGACTGATTTGTGTAGATATAAGTGATGCTTAAGTAAAAATAGTTCATATTTTACTTCTTTGCCTATATTATTTTAAAGTACTGAAGGATTTATTTTCTTTGAGGGACATATCCTAATTGACTACAATTGATTAATACAGTTTCATTTCTGTGAGTCACATTCTAGAAGAAAATATGCATATAGCCAGGCTTTTTCAATAAGTGGTTTGATGCCTTTTAGCAGCTTACCTGTAGCTAGTTTAATCATTTGTTATTTAATTTACATACTGCTCTTATTTTTGAGTTAGAAAATTTTCACACTTTGAAACATGGTGACAAGATTTTCAAGATATGAAATTGTGATGGATGTATCACTAGTTTAACATTTTCTTATTGACTGTATAACCGTCAAATCTGATCTCATAGTCTTTATGTTTAATTGAGTTATCCAGGGACTGATTATCCAGTTTTTCTCACTTTTTCAACTTCTTCTTGCCTTTGGCTTGAATCACCACTTGTTAGGATTTTGGAGATTATTAAACTTTAAATCAAAAGACCTGGATTGAAGTCTGGGCTCCAACACTTATTGAGTAATGGCTGACAGGTTATATAATATTAAGCTGGTCTGGATTATGTTGATAAAAGTACCGTTCAGTTTATTTCATAGGATTATCACAAAGATTAAGTTAGATAGTAAGTGTGGGGAATCACTATATAAATGAAAATATGTTATCATTTTACTGAGAGCTGTAGATGTGTCAGTGCAGAATACTGTTACTTTGCGTCATTTTCTGAAAATATTATCACATTTGTGAGATGATCTTTGTCCTACTTTTGAAGACAATAAAGCTAGCCAAGAATAGTTTGATATGTGATCCACTGAATTAGTCACCTTGGTTAATAAGTAGGTGCCTGGAAAATGAGCATAGTTTTGCATTTGGAAGTTTAAATCTGATGATCCTTCTTGGTCGCCATAAAAAAGTTTAAGTTTTTGATGCTTAACATATAGTTAACTAAAGGTTAGAAGTAGCCCTGCCTTACTTATATTAAGAAAGAAACATTATTTCACTGAAACCTACTTTAAGTAATATTTAGAATTAGAAGAAAATTCTGTGAACATATAGTTAGATTCTTTCAGTTCAAAAGAGGAGAAAATTAAGACCCAGAAACTGTCGGTAATTAGTAAATGGCTTGCCTGAGGTCATCTGGCTTAAGTAGTGCCAGAACCTGAACTGCAACTGAAGTCCCAAATGTTCTTTCTCTTCTGCTAAGGTTGTCTCCAGGCACCTTTTTATAGTTTGGTGATGTTTCCTGGTTTACTCTTATGTACTAAAGGGCTCTATCTATCTGTCTATCCACACATACGTTTAAATACACACTTTTTTTTACAAACTTTTTTTCTTTTTATCTGATTTAGTCTTATAAATTGTAGAATAACAAAAACTGAACTTGGCAAGATTTGCAATGAGATGGGTGAAGGAAAGAAAAGTAGTTACATTCATCAGAATAGTTATTCTGAGTTCATGCTTCATTAGTATCAGTATTGAGGTGTCTTCTTTCTGACAGGTGGAAATGACAGAGGATCCCTGTAACACATGTCTGTACTAAGGGAATGTTATTGCTAAAGAGTAGGAAGGAGCTGTATTAATTTCTTTGCTCCTGCTAAAAAAAATTTCCCCAAATTGTTTGTAATTTTAATATTGTTATGTTAATCACCTATCATATACAGAGTTGTTTCTCTACTTATTTCATCCAGGTAAATAGACACTGTAGAAGAGTTAAGAGTTAATTCTTTGTCTTTCTGAGCACTCTTTTTGGTTCCATTGGTTTTTCGGAACCTGTTTACCCCTCTCCTTTCTTGGAGGTGATAGTGCTAGGTGCTACTATCATTCCTGTTTTTTCCCCAAGTGCCCTTTGTATGTCTCTCCCTTATTGGTGTGGAAATGAACTCCAGATTAAAGAATCCTGACAGGCTGTATTGAAGTGATAAATTTTGTTGTGGTTTTGTTAATCTGCTCTCACAAAGCTGTGCTTTTTTTTTTTTTTTTTTTTGAGTCAGGGTCTCACTCTGTCACCCAGTCTGGAGTGTAGTAACACACTCATGGCTCACTGCAGCCTCGGCTTCTTGAGTTGCTGAGACTACATAGGCGCACGCCCCATGTCCGGCTAATTTTTTGATTTTTTTGTGGAGACAAAATCTCACTATTTTACCTAGGCTGGTCTCAAACTCCTGGGCTCAATCAATCCTCCCACTTGGGTCTCCCAAAGTGCTGGTGTTATTTAGGCCTGAGCCCACCCTAGCAAATATTTTTGGGAGTAAACTTTTAAGAGCATATTGCCTCAAGAAACTCCTTATTTTGTCTGGAAAAGCAACTTTTTGGGTAGAGTTTGCTGAACTGAAGTTATGTGTTATGTAAACCCTTATATAAATCTCATTTTAAAATATTATGCTCCTAGACTTGCAGAATCAAGGAAATTTGAATGGTGGATACTTTTCTATGTCAGATAAAAGGTGATAGAGTTTAAGGCATATATAAATTAAGCAAGGGCAATCCACTGAGTAATCATATCCCAGTCATATCAATCTACCTATAATTGCCAGAGTTTGTTAGTATTCCCAAAATATTTAATCTTTCCCACAGTTTGTAGTGATGTTTCTTTTGTTCCTGGGTTCTTTAATGATAACTTCAATTTTTATAGATTATCTGGAAGAACTAGGCAGGTAATGTGAAGAATCAGGGTTATAAAGGCCTACAAGAACGCATTGGGTCATATTCCATCTCTACTACTATGTGACCCTTGGATTAGTTACTTAGCCTCTTGTTATCTGGTTCCTCCTAGACCATTAAAGTCAGTGCCTTTATGGTTAGGATTAAACTATTAGATGTAAGTAAAGCTTCTAGAACAGTTCCTAGCATATAGTTAACCACGATTGTGATCATTATCATCATGTGGCCCCTGAGCTGTTGCTAAGAACTCTTTCCTAACCCTCTTTTGAAAGCATATCTTTATGCTGCTGCTTACTTAACTATTGTGGGCTCGTTACTAATGAAGTTTCAGTAAATAAATATAAGAATATACATTTCATTTCATGAATATTTTACAACACATGTGAGATTCTTGACCAAATTAGGTATTCTTATAGGCCATTCTGTTAACTTTTTTGTATGATTAACAGATTACATTATCTTTAAACTCTAACACAGAATTTGAGAATGGAAACTAACTGTTCTTTGATATTTAATGATGTCTTCTAGCACTTTCTTGGAAAGGTGCTTTGGTGGGGGGGTGGGGATCAGAGTCTTACTCTTACTCAGGCTAGAGTGCAGTGTCACACTTAGTACTACTGCAGCTTCAGCCTGCTGGGCTCAGCCTATCCTTCTTCCTCAGCCCTCCAAGTAGCTGGAATTACAGGCGTGTACCACCATGCCTGGATAATTTTTTGATTTATTGTAGAGATGAGATGTCACCAGGTTGCCCAGGCTGGTCTCGAACCCCTGGGCTCAGGCAATCCTTTTGCCTCTGCCTCCCAAAGTGCTGGGATTACAGGTGTGAGGGATTACAGGTGTGAGCCATTGCACCCGGCTAATTTTTGGTTTTTTAAGAGATGGAATCTCACTATGTTGCCCAAGCTAGTTTTGAATTTCCAGCCTTAAATGATCCTATTGCCTTGGCTTTCCAAAGAGCTGGGATAAGAACTGTGAGCCACCTGCCTAGCCCAGGATAGTATTTTTTTTTGTTTGAGTTGTAGTCTCATTCTGTCACCCAGGCTGGAGGGCAGTGGCACACTCCCTGCCTCCGCGGCCTTGACCTGCTGGGCTTAGGCTATCCTTCCACCTCAGCCTTCCAAGTAGCTGGAACTACAGGCACCCACCACCATGCCTGGCTAATTTTTTGATTTATTGTAGACATGAGGTCTTGCCAAGTTGCCCAGGCTGGTCTCAAACCCATGGTCTCAGGCAATCCTCTCACCTCGGCCTCCCAAAGTGCTGGGATTATAGGCGTAAGCCACTGCGCCCAGTAGGATAGTATTTTAAACCATGGAACCAGATAAGTCACTTGGGGAGACAGGAGAAAGGACAGGGCCAAGGTCAAGTAAAAAAGAAAGATCTCGCAAAGGGGACTAAGAAGTTGTCTTTTTTCCCTTTGCTTTTAACAGAACACCATGCTCAGCATGGTGAGGAGGCTAATTACTAGCTCAGTTCTCTTTTCCTCTGCTTATAAAGCCACCAGCCTGACTCTCATAATAACCCATTAATCCATGAATGGATTAATTTATTAATGAGGACAGAGACCTCATAACCCATGACCTTGTCCCACCTCTCAGTACTATCATACTGAGGGTGAATTTCAATGTGAATTTTGGAGTGGACACATGTTCAAACCATAGTGACAGGAGTGTTTGAAAAAAGAAAGGTCAGATACGCAAAACTAATAACATTTAAGTGGTAACATCAAGCAGGGAGAGTACTAAGCAGATAAGGGACAGAGGGGAGCAAGATCACTTTTTTCAAATATATATACCAAGTCTTTATTATTTTAAAACACATGAAAGTTTTAACCTATTCAGAATTCTTTTAAGAAATAGCTTTGGGCTGGGTGTGGTAGGTCACACCTGTAACCCCAGTGCTTTAGGATGCTGAGCTGGGAGGATTGCTTGAGCCCAGGAGTTTGAGACCAGCCTGGGCAACATAGCAAGACCATATCACTACAAAAATAAAAAAATAAGCTATGTATGGTAGCACGTGCCTACAGTCCCAGCTATTCAGGAGGCTGAAGTAGAAGGATTACCTGAGTCTAGGAGGTTGAAGCTGTGGTAAGCTATGAGCGTGCCACTGCACTCCAGCCTGGGTGAGGGTGAGACCCTGACTCAAAAAAAAAAGGAAGAAAAAGAAATAGTCAGCTTTGTCAAAGGCTGCTGTGAGGTCTAGATGAGGACATGATTTGGCTAACAATTTCTTCCTTCATTGGTGAATCTAGATCCTTATAGAAGCTTTCAGGTCTCCAACTCGCAAAAGACCTATAGTCAAGAGAATATCCAAGGTCCTAATTCAAGCACCAGAGACAGAAAACTCAGAGAGAGAAATGCACTTGGCACCTTGTAAGTTTTCAAGATCTATTATCTGTTTTATAGATTACAGTCTGGCTTCTATGGGGCAGAAATTTTTTCTTCAGTCTTTAGTAAATAATAATTTATGCCTGGATTGTTATAAGGTAGGGTTCTATTTATCTGTTTTCCTGACAGTGAACGTTTGAATAACTTTTGCTATTGTGTCCTGGCCCCCTCTCATTAAACCATTCTACTCTCTAGGTTCTGGTACTGTAGCCATTGGTGGGAGAGGTAGTCTTGAAGATCTCTGAAATGCTTTTGGGATTGTGCTTCCATGTCTTGATGGAAGCACCTGACTTCCTTCTAGCCATACTAATCTTTTTATCAAAAGGTTGCTTGGTCACACTTTTGGTTTTTTTCCTAAACATGCTTTTCTTTTCTTTACTTTTCCAGGCTGAGAAATTTCCAAATTTGTATATACTGGTGGCCTTTTCATTACTAACTCCATTTATAAGTCATTTATAATTTACCTCCATCTATATATATGTAATTTATAAATTAAATATATAACTCCATCTATAAATCATTTTTCCCTTCTCACACTGTACTACAAGCATTGAAGAGAAGTCATGCAACACCTTGAATGCTTTACTCCATAGAGATTTCTTTTGCCAAATATTCCTAATTCATCACTCTTAAATTTTGTCTTCCATAAAGTCCAGGATGATGAGCACAAGTCAGCCGAGTTCTTGCCATTTTATAACAAGGATGACCTTTCATCTGGTTTCCAATACCTTGTTCCTCATTTCCTTCTGAGACCTCAACAGAATGGCCTTTGGGACCATATTTCTACCAACATTCTGTTCATGACCACTTAAGTAATCTCCAAGAAATCTGAGGCTTTTCCAATAGCTCTTCTTTTCTTCTGAGCCCTCATTAGAGTCACCTTTAATGCTCTGTTCATGACACTGTAGGCTTTTTTGAGAATTCACTTCAAAACCGTTTTAGCCTCTATGCATTACCCAGTTCCAAAGCTGCTTTTGCGTTTTTTAGGTGTTTCTTATAGTTACGTCCTACTTCTGGTACCAACTTCTTTCTGTCTTAGTACTGTTTTATGCTGTTATAACAAGGTATCACAGATTAGGTAATTTATAAAGAAGAGAAATTTTTTCTCCAGTTTAGGAGACTGGGAAGTCCAAGATGCTGGTATCTGGTAAAGGCTGCTATGTGCTTCCAAGATGGTGCCTTGAATGTTGTGTTCTCTCCAGGTGAGGAACACCTTGTCCTCACAAGGCAGAAGAGCAAAAAATGGTGAACTCCCTCAGACAAGCCCCTTTATAAGAATACCTAATCCCACTCACAGGGGAGGAGCTCTTATGGACTAATCACTTTTTAAAGGCCCTACCTCTTAATACTATCACATTGCAGCACTGAATTTTAGAAGGGACTCATTGAAACCATAGTAGTCATATATTTAGTAACAGAATAGCTAGCGTAGGGTATGCCAATATTCAGCTTTACTAGTTATTTCCAAAACTTTGCTATTGTTACATTTCCTACTTTTGCCGAAGGAATTCATAAAATAAATGGTATGGTGGATTGTAAAATTGAGTGGTGGGTTGTAGAATAGCTGTAAATTCTTTCCATCATTGTATGAATACCCTCTGCATTGTGATTTTACTTCTAGAATCTATTTCTCCAGTCCTTAATTCTGTACTTGGATATGTGGCTTGCTTTGACTAGTAGGACACAAGCACAGGCTTGAAAAGCACTTGCATGCTGGGGCTTGTGTTCTCTTATTGCTCTTTGGTGCCCTTTGCCCACCATGTGAAAAAGCCCAGGCTAATCTACTGGAAGACCACACAGAGTGATTCCAACTGAGGCCTGCATAGTTTGAGCCAAGCTAGACCAGACCATAATGGACTAACCTGACCCCAGAATCATGAGAAATATTAAATTATTTTTAAGTCACTAAGCTTTGAGACTAAATTGTTGTACAGCAAAAGCTAATTGATACAAATAGTATTTCATTGCGATCTTGATCTGTGTAATTGTCATTGAGGGCAGAAGATATCTTAATTATTGGCCATACATAGTTTCTCTGCTATGAAATGCCTCTTCATGTCATTGGCCTATTTCAATTTTGTAGGGTTGCCTTTTTCTTAATGTTATTGATAGTATAATCTGCCTACTAGTGCTTTATCAGTTATAAGTTTCACTGGTTTATCTTTTCACATTCTGAAAATACTTGTGGGACTGGGCATGGTGGTAGCTCACGCCTGTAGTACCCGCACAGTGGGAGGACTGCTTGAGCCCAGGAGTTCAAGACCAGCCTAGGCAACACAGTGAAACCTTATCTCTACACAAAATTTAAAAAATTAGCCAGGCCTGGTAGCGAACACCTGTAGTCCCAGCTACTCAGGAAGCTGAGGTGAAAGAACTGCCTGAGTCCCAGAGGTCAAGGGTGTAGTGAGCTGTGATTGTGCCACTGTACTCTGGGTGACAGAGTGGGACTCTGACTCAAAAAAAAAAGCTTGCTTGAATTTTACTGATATTGCATTAAGGCTGTATATCAGTTTGAGAGAAATTGACATAGTATAATGACTCTTCCAAAGGATCAACAAGGTGTATCCACCCATTTCTCTAGGTCTCTGTGATTTCTTTTCTTTTTTTTTTTTTTTTGAGTTGGAATTTCACTCCTTCGCCCATGCTGGAGTGCAGTGGGACTCACGCTCACGGCCACCCCAGCGTCAACCTGCAGGGCTCCAGAGACCCTTCCGCCTTAGCCTTCCAAGTAGCCAGAATTACAGGCGCGTGCTACCACACCCGGATATTTTTTATTTTATTGTAGAGATGAGCTCTCGCCAAGTTGCCCAGGCTGGTCTCGAACCCGCGGACTCAGGCAATCCACTTGCCTTGGCCTCCCAAAGTGCTGGGATTACAGGCTGAGCCACCGAGCCTGGCCTGTAATTTATTTTCTTTCTTTTTAAATTTTTCCCCTTTCTCTCCTCACTCTCTATTTTCTTTCTTTCTTTTTTTAGATTAGGTTTAGCTCGTATTTTGTTAAATTTATCTCTTGAGTAGTTCATATTTTCAGATGATTTGAAATTTTCAAAGTGTTTTCCAGGTATATAATATTACAAATTTTATTCCAAGTATATAGTCTAAACAGTGGTTAATAAAAATAATTTTAGGCCAGGTGTAGTGGCTCACGCCTGTAATCCTAACACTTTGGGATGCCAAAGCCAGAGAATTGCTTGAGCCCAGGAATTCAAGACCAGCCTGAGCAACATAGCAATACTTCATCTCTACAAAAAATTAGTCGGAGTAGTGGTGTATGATGCCTGTCATCCCATCTACTGGGGAGGTTGAGGTGGAAGGATTGCCTGAACCCAGAAGGTTGAGACTTTGGTGAGCCATGATGGTGCCACTGTACGCCAGCCTGGGCGACAGAGTGAGACTCTGACTCAAAAAAAAAAAAAAAAAAAATCTGTTCCATAGATCATAAATTTTAAAATTATCTGGATCAAATCCTTCATTTTGGCATACATAATATGAAGCATGGACCTTAGTCATTTGAAAATATTCTGTGACTTAACTTATTTTCTTATTAAAGTCTTGTAAAAGCTAGTTTATATTTCCCAGGTATTTAGGGGCAGTGAAGTAGGGAGAATCATCAAGCAATCTGAATTTAAAGGTTTGTCATGAAAATATGCAAACAGTGATCACTCACAAAGAAGTGACCAAAAGTGGCAAAGGTGAAGGTGAAGCCATCTGAGTTTCATGGAGTGTCAGTTTAAGTAGTGAGAATCAGTAGGAATGAGTATTCTAGTAATGGGGGACACTTTTTTAAAAATACTAGAATAAGCTAAACCTTTGGGGCTATTTTTTCATCTTGTGTCTGACTCTGTAATTCCTTGGTGACAGTTGAAAATGCTGTCATTAGATTGTTTTGTATAGTAGAAGATCTGTCGAATTTGGACTTGGAAAAGTGAGGTTAAACACCTGCTTTGACATTTTTATGCTGCTGACTTGTTATTTGGGGCCCTTTGAGCACTCAATTTCTCATTTGTAAAAAACAAGGATAAAAATAACTATCTCCTACAGAGGGTTGTTAGCATCATGTTAGTTCATCTATTTATAAACTTTAAATCACTACATGGAAGTAGTTATTACATAAATCTAAAACCCTATACTTGGGCCAGGTGAAGTTTTTTACTATTAGAATAGAAAAAGAAATCATGGCAGTCATTTACTCCATGTGCCTAATAGATACATGAAGAAAGAGAGACTTGGGGTTGTGAAATAACATTTCTAAGGCTCACAGTTAGCTAAATCCCCCAACTCTAGTCTAGTGTTTCTTTTTTCTTTTTTATATTTTATTTTAAAGTTGTGTGGTATTATCTTAATTATTGACCTTACTTAGTCCCACATCTTTTTGATGAAAATGTTTTGTTAAGATTGTTTTGGTTATTAAAAATTGCATGAATATGAATATTTAGAAGTAGATTAAGAGAAAATGAGAAATAGGATTTTTCAAGCTGTAATTTTTTAAGTCATGCCTTTTTCCATGAAAATAAAGTTATGTTTTAATAGGCAAGAGCATAAAATGGTATTTTTACATGTTAGAGGTGAGAGGTCTAAAGAAGAAACTTCCAAAACCTATCAGACTCAAAAAGGGAGTCCCTAAAATGTCTTCCAGGTGTGTCTTTCTTTAATTGAAACTTTAACTAAAATTTTATTTAATTAAAAATTAGATCTGTTAATCCATTATTGGGAGATTTAGAGATTTTTGAGTGCTTTGAAATTGTATCCTAATGTGGGGCTTTAATTTGTCTAATTCCCCAAGACTTTAGAAAGTTCAAAAAGATTCAAAAATTTTTTTTTCATGTATTTCCATTCAAGTCATCATGAATTTTCAGAGAACACATTCTTTAACTGCCACAACCAACAGTGATAGATACTGTTATGTGCCTCAGTCAGGTGATCTAATAGTCACTTATAGTGTACACTGTTTTTTAAAATAATCTTCGACTTTATATCCCTGCACAAGTGGAAAGCTGTATCAAAGCCTCATTAGTCAAGATATATTACTCACTTAAATTATTTGTTCAGTTTCTTAGAATTAATTGCAATTCCTTAATCTTAATAGTTTTAGGGAAATCAACAGCTATTTTGAAGTAGTCTAATCCAATTAAGAATAGTCACTCCTGAAAGCAAGAAAGATTACTGAGAGGTGTAATACTTGTTGGCTGTCTTTATATACCTTCTAAGAAGAACAGTGTGTTTTATTGAGATAACTGACTTAATATTTTTTTGAGACAGTAGTATTCATTTGGATAGGTGGTTTTCTATCCAAAGTATGTTTTATTTTGGAATAATATTGCCAAGAAAATGAGAATCAATGGTTTCATTACTTTTTTCTTTTTCTACCGTGTTAACTTTTCCAGTAACTCTTATGTTGCTTCAGGGAGTTGCTATTAGCATGTAATCTTTTAATGTTTTTGTTTTACTTTGAAGGGACTCAGTAGTTTAGTTTCACATTGTTTTTGCATTACAAATGTGCTAATGTTTAAAATGAATGGAGTATTATAGCCTTAGCGCTGGATGTACAGCCTACAAAGAACCTTTGTGAGCTGATTTTTGCAGTGTTTTCTAACACTTCTGCCTCCAAAAAAACCCTCATATATTTTAATATTAACTTTTTATTTTAAATGCTTTAACTGCACTTAAAATCTGTTACAATCTTAATGCATTTCTTGTATTTGTGAAAATTATAATTTGATATTTGAATTAGGTTTCTGTCCTATTTCTGTCTTCTCATCCCATCCACAGACCTGTAAGGTTTGTTTCAGCAACCTCATTCTTACAAATAAAACTAACTTACACTCAGTGCAAAGTAGGCTTCACTGAATGTGAAGAATATGTGTTAGACTCCTGTTTGAGAACATTTCAATCTTTTAAGCAGGCTAGGAATACTTTGAATTTACTCCCAATTCCAGGACTCTTACTGACATTGTTTCATCGCAGATTTCCAAAATTAATGCTACTTCATTGACTTGTGAAAAGTGGCTCTCCTTAAAAATGATTATTTCATCTTATTGTAGCTATGTAGGCTAGAGCCCTTTCACACCATATTTTTTAACAGATCGTCCTGTAGTATATTTCAAGATGTTTAGATTGATGAAAAACGTTCATTTTTACTATCCAACATAAACTAAGATTGTTCTGATTCTGTGGAAACTTCTGTTATGTAGGCTGCAGAAACTAGTTGTATAGGCTTTTGTATAGCATAGAATGATGGAAAGCAAGTACTAGTTACTCTGGGCAGTATTCACTATGATTATTTTGGAAAATTGTGACATTCATGGAAAGATCATGGGAAAACTAATTTTAAGTGACTGCTATATGTCATTCACTGTGTGGAGCGCTTAGATATAATTTGTCGTGAAGTAGAGAAGCTAAATTACTGGGAGTCTTCCAGAGCAAAACAAAAGCATTTAAGGATGACATGAAAATAGGGATAGGAATATTCTACAGATATGCTCAAATACAAAGACTTAAGTTATTTAGCCCAAAGTCACATAACTAGTAAGTGACAGTGGTAGGCTATTTTTGGCTACAAAAAATAAAACTTCTTTTAGCTGGGAAGGAGAACAGAACTAGGGTAGATGGGGTTCAGTCCTGGGGTGTGGAGTACATGCAGGTGAAATCCATACTTGAAATGTGTCTTGTCCTCATATGGCCTCAAATCAATCAGGACTATCCTGTAGTATGGATCCCCTTCTTTATACTAATCATCATTATGTTAGTCTGCTAGGGCTGCCATAACAGAATACTACAGACTAGGTGGCTTAAACAACAGAAATTTATTTTCTCACAGTTTTGGAAGCTGGAAGTCCAAGATCAAGGTGCCAGCAAAGTTGCTTTCTGGTGAGGCCTCTCTTCCTGGCTTATAGACAACCACCTTTTCCCTGTGTCCTTACATTCCTTACATAGCCTTCTGTGTACAGGCAGAAGAAAAAGATCTGTGGTGCCTCTTCTTGTAAGGGCATGAGTCCGTATTAGGGTACCACCCTTATGACCTCAGTTAGCCTTTATTCCTATCTCCAAAAACAGTCACATTGGGTGTTAGGGCTTTACCATTGAATTTGGGGAGGGGTATAATTCAATCCATTATAAGTATATTCTCTCCTTACAAACTAATCCACATGAGAAGCCAGATTATGATCTAAATATTATTTGAGAGGATGGAATCAAACAAGATGATCAAAGGCCTTGATAATCATGATGCCATGTGCCCTAGTAGACATGAGGTTTGTGGGTTGGGAGACTTCTGCACTATGCTAGAAATATATTTACTATTTGTCTTGTTGAATCTTTCTTTTATCATAAAGCCAATTCCTTTAAATTATTTTTTGTTGTTGTTTTTGTTTTTGAGTTAGAGGCTCACTCTGTCACCCAGGCTGGAGTACGTGATCACGAGTCACCACAGTCTCGACCTTCTGGGGTCAGGTGATACTTCCACCCAAGCCTCCTGAGTAGTTGGGATGACAGGTGCATACCACCATGTCTGGTTAATTTTTTGATGTTTTGTAGTGATGAGGTCTCACTATCTTGCCTAAGCTAGTCTCAAACTTTTGGGCTCAAGCAATTCCACCACCTCGGCCTCCCAAAGTGCTGGGATTACAGGCATGAGCCACCACACCTGGCCTTACTGAACTCTTAGTTCACTGAACACAAGTATCCACTCCCTTTTTCATGAAATACTCTTCTTGTTTTTCTATTTCTCTGGCTACTCCATTGACAGCTCCTTCTGCTCTACTTCCTAAAGTTCTTCCAAAGCTTGGTTCTATGTTTCATTTTGTGTCCCCTTTACACTCTCTTCCTAATGGTGTCATCTATGTACTCAGCCTTAATTACCTTCTTCTACATACTGACAGTTCTCTCTTTCAAAAGCGGAATGATGATCCACGTGACAGTGCTTTATGAATATTCCGTTAAAATAATGAGAATAGACTGGATGTGGTGGCTCACATCTGTAATCCCTGCACTTTGGGAGGCCTAAGCAGGAGGATCGCCTGAGGCCAGGAGTTTGAGACTAGCCTGGACAACATAGCAAGACCCTGTCTCTATTTAAAAATAATAATAATAATAATAACTAGAATCACAGAAGGGAACTTTAGGAAGTAGAGCAGAAGGAGCTGTCAATGGAGTAGCCAGAGAAATAGAAAAACAAGAAGAGTATTTCATGAAAAAGGGAGTGGATA
>CAUYQG010054872.1:0-26609 GCA_963574415.1 Tarsius wallacei | reverse complement strand
TGTTTCTGCAGTGTTTCATCTGTTTCCATGAGCGTCTGTCCTGTAAATTTCCCTGGACTGCGTGTTTACTGAGGGCAGAAGCAACGAAGTTGAGTGCCTCATGGCAACTGATTCCGCGCACGCGGCTGACAGCCGATAGGTGTTGTTACCCGCAGCAACTGTATTAATTTCTGCCTCATATCGGCTCTACAAATTTTCTCAAGCTGGAAATGAGGGAAAAAATGGAGCTAGGAAAGCATTTTCTGTATTTGAAATGAATTGGTCAACTATGAAAAATAGCTACGGCAGGTAAACAATATGAAGCAAATTGCACCCATTCAAGTGTGAAGGGGCAACCCTTGAATAAACATAAGAATAACTTGTCCTTTTTAACCCGAGCTAAATGGCTGGGCTAAAAATGATCACAAGAACGTTTTTCAGATGACCTTGTCATACTTGAAATTGTAAAAGTATCTCTGTAATTTTCATATTTAGAAACCCACATCAGTATGTGTTTCATAGTTAAAACATCAATCATATTAAAAGTAAATAGGTAAGACTTAGAAAATGTTCTGTTTTCTGATCAATTGTGTTCTCCCCATCATGTACAGATCCAGTTCGTTCCGAGGAGTCCCATTTGTCCTGTGTGCCTGGCATAATTGGCCCAGTATCCAGAGACTTCCAAGTGATCTCCAAATGGAATGGCGAAGGCAACTTCAAAGTGTAAAACCAACAACACAACGGTGCTCGTGCGTGGATTTAAGACTTTCCTTCATTTACTGATATGCAAAAAGCTTTCTATGAGTAAATAATTTACTCTGTTGAAAAATGTACTAAAATAGAGAAGGGATAAGATGGGAATCGGAAGTGGCAATTTCAAGTGTCTAAATCTAAGATCAGCCACTACCACCACGTACTGCATAGGCCGTGGGATAGCTCTTTGCTCCTTCGTCAAGTGAGTGATGGGCATATACCAAAGATCCCACTGCGTGCATGCCCAGTATCTTGAGCTACTGTTGATTCGCTTTAACCTTGGCACATCATCATTGAGCCAATAGGCTAGTGGTTTTTACAGATTTAATTGACTCATTCAGGTGATAGAACCATCTCTATCAGAGCTAAGAGAATAAAGAAGTTTCAGAATTACTTGCCAGCAAAGAGGAAATGCAACATGAACATATTTCAGAAAGTGTCCATAGAATCAGATGAATAGGTTAAAAAACAAACAAACAAAAACTTTACAACTATGTCTTCATTTGACTTTTAATATTTAGCCACTCTGGACGAGCTCAGACGTGGCCAGGCTGCAGACGTTTAGGCAATTTAAAAACCCTGTGTGAAATAAGATAAAAACAGCACATGCAAATCATAGCACGTAGAACTGCTCTGCCTAGCAGGTGATGAGCAGAGGGGGCCCTTTGCAGTAGGTGAGGCTCTCTGTAGCTGTAAGGAAGATAATTTGGAAAGCAACAGACATATTCCTCCTCAAAGGACCTTTTCCCTCCCTTGATCTCTGAACTTTGAAGCTCAGAGTTTAATTACAAGTGAAATTTCATTAAAGCTTTGAAAATTAACCACCATTAACTGGCGGAGAATAATATAGTAAATACGGTTATGGGTTCAAATACCGGCCCGCCACTTGCAGAGTGTAGCTTCTAGCACTTATTATTATTATTATTTTTTGAGTTGGAGTCTCACTCTGTTGCCCAGACTGGAGTGCAGTGGCATGCTCCTGGCCACTGCAGCCTCGACCCGCTGGACTCCGGCGATCCTTCCACCTCAGCCTTCCAAGTCGCTGGAACTACAGGTGTGTGCTACCACACCCGGCTAGTTTTTGATTTTTATTGTAGAGACGAGGTTTCGCCAAGTTGCCCGGGTGGGTCTCGAACCAGCGGATTCAGGCAATGCACTCGCCTCAGCCTCCCAAAGGATCACAGGCTGAGCCACCGAGCCCGGTCCACTTCTAGCACTTATTAATAACCTTTCTGAGGTATCTACCCAGAATATGCAAAATGTGCCTGGTATAAAATATGTTTTTTGAATGATAAGAATGAATGGGTTTCCTCATTTATAAGTTGACTATTACATGCTCCATAGATTTGTTGAGGAAGCTAATGGGGATAAAGTTTATTAAATGCTTTCATCTGGGTATGCCACATAGTTAGCACTGAGCAAATAGTGGTTGTTATTGTCATAATGAGGGTGGTGATTTTCCTCACCTAGTGAGGCTCTCAGAGTTCTTTAAAAAAAAAAAAAAAAACTGATCAAACATTCGCAAGTTCATTGAAATTCATTTGACCCATCACAAATGCTGCCATTCATGAACACCCGTTACCACTGGAGTACTTGGGTTACCCACACATGTGACATTGTTGGATTTATGGAGCTCAGGATTTCTATGGCCATAAAGGCTGATAAAAAGCCTGAAAGGTTTCCTCCATTTTTCCTGTATGAAAGACGTGACCTAAGGGTGACACTAATTCAGTTTATTGGCATAAAATTCGAGGAGATATAAAATGGAAGTTTTGGGAACCAGTAGAACTCGAGCTTTATGTCCCCAAATTAACAGCCCAACAACGACCTAAGGCCCACTAAAAAGTCCAGCACTAAAGAATCCTTGGGACCACCATTTCTATTTCATCATAAGATCTGGTCCTCGACAATGTGTTGTGAGGACTCTGTCAGGTATTATCACGCTTGCGATGTCAGCTGTCATTGAGCCTTTGTCACCCGTGCCTGGTCTTCGCAAGCCATTGAGAAGTAGGCACGTATGCCTTTTACCGTTGTTCCTCAGGTCATCTGATTGGGCTCTACTTTCAATTTTGCTTAACTCATTAAGAAAGTGAAGTAGCAACCATTCCTTCTTCTCTGATATTCCTAAAACTATCAGGACTCCTCTTAGGTGGCAACACTTTCTGCTTCCTATTACAGCTATTGTGAATGACGTAACATGTCTTCATTGTAGGACTGCGTCTTGTTCTCAAAAAGTGTAGTACCATACGCATGCACAAGTAGCTACAAAGTGTTGTATGGTACCTGACATGCAGCCAAGACTCAATAAAGGTTTGTTACATTGAATTACCCCCTGGTGACCTTTAAACTTCCCAGAGGGTACTTCCTTCTCAGACTCAGTCATTGTCTTCTTTTGTGTTTTCATAACACTCTTTATTTCCTCACAGACTTTTTAAAATGTTGACTGTGTATTAGTTAATTATCATGATTTGCTTAATATCTGTTTTCCTAAAGCAATAACAGTGCCTGTCTGAATGACCACTATTCCTGCAGCTAGCAAGCTAGCATGATACCTATAGGCACTCCAGGGATGTTTTATAAATGACTGAAAATGCTTAACCAATTGCTGCCTCTTTCACAGTGACAGAAGCTAAATTATTACCCAGCTGCACCATAAGGTCTATTCGTTTATTCTCTCATATATCTCTTAATGTATTAGATAATACATAAAAATGCAGAATATACAAAACCTCTGTATGACTTACACACAGAAGAACAAATCTTAGCCCGCAATTTTATTCGATGAAATAATCTTCGTCTACCTCCCGGCCCACCCATAGAAAAGTATTTTAGAGTCCGTAATACGGCGGACACCTTTGCAGAGTCCTTGTTTGTTTCTTTTCTCTTTGGCTACTCACCCTTAGGTGCTTTTCTTGGGCTTTCACATGTCAACTTGAGATGAAGTTGTTTTGTGAAATGTGTTAGAAGAGGTTTAGACAAGGAAGTGATATGCAGGCTTAGTTATCTTTGCTATCTCCTACACCCTGCTCACCTAGATAATCAAGGATTGAGTATACATTTGGGAGGACAATTCCAAATAAATATCATGAGGTTTACGAATGGTAATCTTTGTTGAAATAAAAAAAAAAATCTTGTAAATACCACCATAAAGATATTTGATTTATTTAGTTCGATCAGAATTTTTCTGGTTGCTATTGTCATATCTCTAAGTTGGAAACCAAAATGTAAGAAGCTTTAGTTTCTGATAGACCAATATATTACACTAATAGTGCATAAAGTGAAAATATTATATAACAAATTATTCAGAGTATATTGAAATTTGCATACAGTTTATTTATAGAAGAAAATGTGCTATATTAATTGTGTAACTTTAAATAAAATTTTCCATCCATCCACTTAGGAGAAAAGAATTTTTTTTTTCTTCCTATTTACTGAGGAGAGTCCATAAGAAGAATGCTGAGTTCTTCCAAAGTGGAGTTTCTTTATCTTTGTTATCTTCCTACATGATGCAAGCAATTGGCTTGTTCCTAAGCAATCATGTTGCAATTAGTCAATCATGACAGTAGACAAGGGTCCCACTCTCTCTCCAATAGTTCACTCCTCCAACAAAGTGATTTGCGGAGGAAGTTTAATGGAGTGCTGTCACCAGATTAATGGCCTTGCTTTGAAACGATGTCAACCTCTCGACTGGACATGTTTTTGATAGGTGTCCTGGCAAAAAGCTACAAGGAGAATCCTATTAGCTGGTAACAACGTCTTGTTTCTCTGAAGCCTTCAAAATGTGCACTTTGCAGAAATACACCAAACTATCGTATTTGCACTTACTTATTTCACAAAAAAGTGTGCCAGCTTTCCGTTTTGTTTGCATTCTTGAAAGGCGACACAAAGTGTTCTGAAGAGTTATGCGGTTTCATGATTCCAGTTTTACAAGACAGATAATAAAATCCTTTAAAGTTCAGCCTTATCTTCTTTTTAAAAAATTTTTCACACTTTTCTATCCAGTGAGTGGGAGGTATTTGTGTCTGTGAACACAACTTGACTTACAAAACAAAAGAGCTCTATTTTGTGAACAAAAGCCTCACTTCTTTCTATACCTTTTTCTAATATCTCAAAACACCTGTTGTATTTCACACGTTTTTTTCTTGAGTGTCATGCATTCTATGTTCTTAGCAATGCCCAGCAGAATGTCTCCTGTGGGGAAAGCTTACCTTCTGAGAAGTCGTCTGTGTTAGTCATCCATTCTTGGTGTCTAAGTCTTTAAATCTGGCTATTTACAGTGCTTTGAGGACATCAGCTACTAACCCTATTTGGATAGAACTGAGACAAAATAAGGCTGGGACTCGGCCATCGCCCCACTAACATACCTCTCTACACATACCCACTGACTGTCAGACCTTGCAAATTATCTGAAAAAGCTAAGATAAACAACATTTCCCATAAATATTACTCAAAAAGGATTAATCCCTCTACCCATATTTGCACAAGTCCAGAAAAAAAGGCCAGTCCTAACTCTGCCTCATCCTAAGATCTCCATTCAGAGGGGCTCCTCTACCACAGTGAGGAAGAACTACGCATCTACCTCATGCCCACAGGGTGATAATCCCTCCCTCACAGTGCCCACACATCTCTCCGAAGGTGTTTCACCCATTCCCTTATGTAATAAAAGGCGGCGGCAGCCTCCTTCAGTAAGATCTGGAATACACCTCCTCCTGTGCATTTTCCTTGTACCCAGGCATGAGACCTCCAGGAAACCTGGCCTGGGAATCTGCTTGGCCTCATGTCCATTTCTATAACACGAGAGCCTAAGAACCTGCTGTTGGTAACAGTCAAATGAGAGGTGATCCTACATACAACGTTGCTTTTTTGTGTTTTGTAACTTTGGAGCAATATTCCCTTGTGCTAAAATTAGTGGAACTGATTCTCTAACAGTGAGTTTGGAGACAGCTGTATTCAAAGAAAAAAGAACAATTGGCAGCTGTCAAACAAATATCTTTTTTTCCTGAATAATTTGGTTATTTTACTAATGTATCCACTTAGAAAAACTTTTCTCCATACTTACTCTGTGAAGGGGGCACTGATGGGCATTCAGAATAGAACCGTGAACTAGGTAACACACGTTGCTGGCCCTGAAGGCATTCCAGGAATAGCTGGGGAAACAGAGGGGTGCACGGGAGAACTCTAATAGAGGGATCAAAGCTGTCATTAAGACTGTGTCCCAACCACAGTGTGGGTCAAGGGAGTGGTAGTGCAAGGTAGCACTCACCCAGCCTGTGGTGATTCAGGAAAGATTTATGCAAGGCTTAACAGCTCAGTTGAGTTAGCCATCTGAAATGAGGGATGGCATGGAAAGAGAATTTGAGCCAGAAACAAAAGCAGGGGCAGTTTCCTGAAAGATGGAGAGTACAGGGAGCATGGAAAGAGTTAAACTTCATTGAAAGAAGGGCCTGGAACAAATTCAAAGAACTTGGGGATTATCCTGAGAGCAGTTTCCACCCAATACAGGGTTTGTGGAGGGGACTAGATGTGTCTAATGTGGAGAATGGACTTGAAGAAGCAACATTAGAGACAGGAAGCCCCTTAGGAGGTGACTAAACTAATCCAGGCAGAAGATGGCGAGGCTTGGATTTAGGAAAAGGAACTGGGGATAAAGAGGCGAGCAGCTCAAGAGACATCAGCATTCCGGTTTCTCCCTCTGCACATCCGTGCGAACGGGCGTTAACCAGAGGTATTGTCTGCATCCACACTGTGACAGAATGCCTTGAGACCTTGTTTCCCCTAGACCCTGATGCTAGAAAGTGACACTCCCCTTGGAATTTTATGAGTAACTGCTGAACCAATGGCTAGCTGAAGGCGAGAATGGACAGGGGATGCATTTGTGGATATGAGTGATAGAATTTCAACATGTTCACCAAAGGTACCCCGAAGGAGATCTTGGGAAGAGGCTTTGGTCTTGGACAGTAGGGTAAAAAAAAGCTCAAGGACACTGCAGCATCAGTATCAAGTTGGAGGACTCGTGGGATGGGTTGAATTGCATCCCCCAAAGAGATGCTGATGTCCTTACTCTCAATACCTGTAAATGGGACCTTATGTGGAAATAGGGTCTTTGCTGGGGATCCGTTTTGCCTGCGTTCTTACACAAAGGAGAAATATGGACACAAAGACCATGTCCATAGGGAGAACGCCACATGAATGTTAGGACTGTACTGCCACAAGCAAGAAACTACCAGAAAGTAGGAGAGAGGTTGCGACCGGATCCTTCCCTAGTGCTTTCAGAGGGAGCATGCCCCTGCACACACCTGACTTTCGATTTCTGGCCTCTCCAACTGTGATACAAAGCGCTTCTGTCATTCGAGACACTCTGTGGTGTTTTACTACCCGTGAATGCTGATATGGCAGGAAAAAGGAAGACTCCGGCTGGACACAGAAGAGAATTCACAGAAGAGATGTTGGAGCACCTCAGGAGAAGGAGGACACACTGGTCTTTCACAGGCAACTATTTCCCAGTAACTGGACCACACTACCATAGAGATGAGCCCTAAGTCCTAGTGTTGTGTCTGTCAGTGCTCTGTGTGTCTTTCTCATGTGACTTCACAGACTTACGGGAATAGAGCTGTTCACTATCTAGGCCCATGATTCTGAAACTGGGCATGGGCCTGACCACTCTCCTCGGCTTCTTCCCAGCACTCCTGCCTTCAACATGACCTCCCCGTTCTGTGTCTGTCCCTTTTTTCACCCCTCTTTCTCAAGGTGAGAGCACTGAGATGTCTCTGTTCAAATATGTTAACTTTGGCTGACAAGAGCAATATTGTTCGGGGCTCACTCACCTCCCATCTCCACACTCCACCCCATATGCCCAAGTAGCTTGTCTAGTATGGGGTCTTACTTCTGTTAGTGAGTGGAGACCCGCTAAAAGTAGATTGGTGAGAGATACTGGAAGGTGAGGCTGTTGCAGAAACAGATAACTTTTTTCGTTCTGTTTTTGTAATTAATTGAGGCATGACTTGCATACAGAAATATGCACATCTTAAGTGTACAGCTTGACAATCTTTGCTGGTATTTGTGTTGTGTGGGACATGCAACATGTACGTGAGTAAAGTTAATCAACAGATCAAGATAAAGACTATTTTCTTGTTCTTTCTCATGGCCCACCCACTCAGTGGTCCCCTCCAAGTACAACTGCTGCCACCACCGATTTATTCTGCCTTTTATTAAATTTTTATGTTAATTGGAATCATGTAAGATTGACTCCTTTGTGTCTGACTTTGCTCCTTCAGGATTATTTTATAAAATTCACCCAAGCTGTTGATGTTGTATCTCAGCTCATCCTTTTTCATTGCCTTGAAAATATCCATTTGAACTCTTGATGGACATTGTTTTTCTTTTCTGGTTTTTTGCTGTTATGAATAAAGCTGTAGTTAATATTATTAAACATGTCTTTTGTTAAACATTATTGCTGGAAATGCACATAGAACTATACATTTTACATATATCTAGCTTAAGTACATACTATTAGACACTTTCCCAAAGTCATTCAACCAATTTACATGCCTATCAGCAACATATGAGAGTTCAAACTGTGCCACAACAAGTTATTAGTCTTTTTTATTTTGTCTCTTCTGGTGGGTGTGTCGTGGTGTTTCATTGTGGTTTTAATTTGCTGTTAACTGATGACATGTCTATATGACTTAGGTTTGGCTCTTTGTATGTAGATGAATCATCCTATTTCAATAAAACAAATTTTATTAATACTGAGCTTCATCCATTTACATTTATTGTGATTATTGAATCGTTTGGGTATTTCTATTGTCTTCGTTTATGCTTTGAGAGCAAATCATAACCAAAAGTTAGGGTAGCAACGTTAGTATTTATGTGGTGAAGAACTAACTTTGTCCAAAGAAAAATCTGGCCTTGGCCCTTTCTCCTGGGATATTGGAATATTCCAAGTAGTTGGAGTGTCTGTGTTATGGTGGGCCTGATAGGCCACACCTGATGGTTATGCCAATGAGGAGATAGATGTGGGCCCCTCGATAGTTTTGGCTAACGAGAGGATTCAGATTGGGTTTGGTCACACTGGAAAGACCATGTATTGTGATACTAGCTTGACCCTGTGGCAAAGAGGTGCAGCTGGAGATTGAATCAGGTGGGCAATGATTCTCTCAATCCTGCCTGCATGCTTAAACCTGATAAAAACACCCAAATGAACTCAAAAAACAGAAACGAAAAACGTCTGGACACCGAAGCCCAGTGAGCTTCCCTGCCTGGCAGTACTGTGTGAATGGTCACACTCGGATGCTGAGAAAAGGAGGGACCTTTGTGTTTGGAAACCTCCCAGGTCACCCTTGGCGTCTCTTCTAATGTGTGTGTTTGTGCCCTCCTAAAACGGTCTCTGTGAGTCACAGTGAGTCCTGTGAGCTTTTCCAGTGAATTACTGAACCTGAGGTGGGTGTGGGAACACTCATATTTGGCCTCACCTGCTCAGAAGCGGGGGTTGTCCTGGGGCCTCCTGATCCTTAACCTGTGACTTTTAGCCTGCTTTGGGTGGTATTAAATGATGGAGAATGGAGAGCATTATTACGAGTGAGTAGGGTCACAACAGAATTGTAAAGTAATACATCTCTTAAGAAAACATAAATAGCCTAGTAAAATAGTCTTAAAATTCAGGAAGCAAAAACTCCCAGAACAAGGAAAAATTTAATCCATTGTTTTAGAGGGGAATATGAGTACTTTTATTAAATAATTAGACTAGAAAAAATAACAATATATACAACAGAATTAACAATGAACAAGTTGGATATATCTGTCGACTTAATGCCTAATAACTAGACAGGTCCATTCTCAAGCACATGTGTGCTAATCACAATGAAGCAGGTTTAAAAATATGGTATTACACACGACTCATGAAGAGTAAAGACTATGTCCTCAGTTGTGCATCGTGTCCACTTCTATCTGTGCTCGTTTCCCAAGGGAGGCGCCTGGAGCACTGAATACAAGGGCTCGAGGCAGTGAAGACCCTTCTAATGCAGGGGATCATAGGGTCGAAACAGAGCCTTTCAGTGGCGGCTCCTGTGGCCCGTCCACTGGGTGTGGAGGGGTCGTGATCCATGCGTGAGCGTGTGTGTGCCTGCTTATGTGTGTGTGACCTTACTCTCAACTCCAACTCCTTTGTGTCTTTCTTTGATTATTTCTTGACTTTCTTGGGAGGTAGCTGGCATAGCTGTCTCCGTAATTAATCTTAAGGAAGGTTTCATCAATGATGCTGAACAGAAAAATGAATCCCAATATGCACAAATGCTTACTATTAACATTTAGCTCCAGGGTATTGTTCTTAATTGTCTTTCATTAGTAGAGGTATGATCTGCTTCATAACCACTCTGGTTGATCTTACAGTGATTCAAAATATTTTAACCGCAGGATAAAGTCCATTTAAAGAGTGAAAAATGAAAAATGATTCTGGGAGCATGATAGCAATATGGAGAGCTGTTTCTTTTTTTCTATTTCTTTTGTCTGTTTTTTACTCAGAAGTCTTCTGACTAGTGTTTTACCTGTAAACACAATGCGATACAGTACTTTGTGCCAGTGCTTCTCAGACTTCAATGTGAAAACCCATCACCTAATCATCTTGTTAAAGAGTAGATTCTCTTTAAGCGGGGCTGAGAAGAGGACTGAAATTCTGCATTTCTAACAAAATTCCCAGAGGAGACTGGTACCGTACCATGAGTCAGCAGACACAATCTGCATCAAGCCCCCGGACTGTAGTGAACTGTGCTCTTCTATCTGACACAATGAAATAATTAGATAGGCTCAGATATTCAACCCTGAGTCAGTTGACAATATTTTATCAACTAAGAAGTGTTTCTGAGACACCATGAGACAAAAGATTATTCAAACATGGTTGGTTCAGACATAAACTGTGTACACAGAACACAAACACTCGTTGTCGGGCCTGTTGTTTGAGAAGACCATCTTTTCAACAAATGTGTTCACACGCTTGTGTGGAAGAAAGCATTGCAGCTTGTTTCCGTTGATTTCGCCACGCTTACCAGCAGATGGCAGTCCATCTTCAAGCTTCTGGAAGGAGAGTTTGAGTCAGTGAAACTGAGAGCCCTTGGGGTTCAGGAAGGCAGTGTTGCCATGAGTGCTCCCCAAACCCTCAGATAGAGTCGTGGAACTCTTATTTGCAAAGCACCTCTATTGGAGGCCCCGTCCAATGTATCTTTTATTCAACTTGAACGTTCATCAATACTGTCACTTCAGCCACTCAGAAAAACACAGGTCAAAGGAAGGAATGGACGGTAAGACAATGGGAGATGGAGATTCAGTTTTCATTCGCACGTTGGGTGTCTGTGTCGGGGAGTATTTAGCTTTCCACTCGCGTATCCACTGAAGACATCTCTGGGGTTGGGGCAAAGGATAGTCAGGGGGATTATTGCGAGTGGGGAAACACTGCTGGGATGGGCGAGGGGACCTAGCACGGTGGACCACGGGCTGTGCTGGCACAGAAGGGGTAGGACAAGGAGGCTTCCTTTTATGAGAAGAGATTAGCAAGGCCAAAAGAGATAGGTGTGGAGAAGAGGGGCGGGAAGGTGGACGGGAGATTGGCCAGTCAATTGGCCAGCGTGTTTCAGAGCCTGTTCTCAGGAGGCGTGGCGCAGGGGCTGGGAACAGCTCAGCCTGAAGGAGGTTCAGAGTGCAGGGACCCGGGGAAGGAGAGACGCCTAACCAGAGTGTGCTTAACAAGCATTCTGTGCTCATTGATCAGAGGGGACAGGCCGTTCAGCTCACGATTAATGAGGCAAAGCGTGGGAGTGTGGAGGATTTTGTCTGGCCTTGTCACAGGGAAGCCAAGGAGGGCATCCCAGAGTCTTCAGCAAGTCACACAGGGAAGGCTGCTTCCTTGTAGGAAGGTGTCTCCTGGGACATGAAAGGACGGGATGATTTCTTTAACAGCTCTGTTTTCCAGGATCAATGGGCTCTGGTAAAATTCTGCATTGTTGTAGCTAAAAGTCTAACAAAGAATTGAGGAGAATTCATGTTGCAATTTCTGCATTTCTTCTATGACTATCTCTTGGTAATTCCAGCAGTGGTTGGTGTGGGCTCTGGTTGTCACAAAGCCCTCATGTGATAGTTTAAAAGCGTTCCCCAAGGATCTTACCACATATCCAGTGCAGAGCATTCTATAGTTATCCAGGAAATTTGGAAAATATGGTCTAGTTAATAAGCCAAAGTAGATGCTTAATAAACATTTGTTTCGTAAATGCAGGCATATGTGGTCTGCATTAAGCATATTACGTATTCACATATTTGGACTAGGCTGAATAAGACCTGACCTAAGAATTAAATTTCTTCAAGTGTTTCATGGCTGCTTATGCACAAAATCTTTTTAGATGTTTTCTATAGAATCCAAATGCTGCATCTCAGGGTGCACTTTTTTTTTGACTAAGTTTAGAAAATCTAATTATTTCATCAGTCTAGAAGTACTATGATGAGTTACAGCTTTCTGACATAAAACAACAACAGCAACAAGGTTTATGGACATAAACTGAGGGAATGAAGGTGCATATCAGAGCCTATCGCTAAGATCAGGATTTCAGTCAGAAGCTTTCTCCCCTTCTGCTGCTTCTGAAGGGGCTGTGGTTTCAGGCGGAAAATGAAGATCTGAGAAACATCGTTTATGTCTAAACACTTAATATATGTTTCATCATCTAATGTCCTCAACAGCTTTGCAAGGTATGGGTTATAATTGGGTTTATATAGATTAAAATACTTCCCCAATTACACAGGACTGTGAGATAAATCACAAAAGTGGCAGAGGCTGGGTGTGGTGGCTCGCCCCTGTAATCCCAGCACTTTGGGAGGCCAAGACCGGAGGATTGCTTAAGCCCAGGAGTTCGAGACCAGCCTGGGCAACGTTCTGTGCAAAATTTAGTCAAAAATGTTTACAAAATAATTGTTTTACTTCTGAAACAGGGCTGCGTGCTGGGAAGTACTAGGCTAAAATAAAAGTGGTCTCTGCGCTTGAGTATTTACTACCTAAAGAAACTAACGGATGTAGGTCTCATGAGTACGGGGGAAGCATGGGGGACGTGATTAATTCTTCGATGGAGGGAACTGGATGCCAAGAAAGACTTAAGGGGCTACATGCTCTCCGGCAATCAGAGTCTCTGCTTCCCACAGTGTGAAGTTCCCACTGGCAGTGGAGTTTTCAGGCAGGGCAACTCCCAGCCTCCTTTGCATCCGACTGAGACAGTGCGCTCTCCCCAGTGAGCAGTTCTCTCGAAGAAAGGGAGGCAGAAATGACGTGTGCCGCTTCCAGTCTGGACTTCTTCACTCTTTCTCCTCTTCCTCCTTCTCACAAGAAGCAGAGGACACCGCGGCCCCCGTGAATGCGTGACAGAGTCACCAGGCAGAGAAGCCGGGGTCACTGAACCACGTGTGGAAAACAGCTTCCCGCTAGATGGGACACTGTTATATCATTGAAAATTAAAAATTCTATTATTTTATTTTATGTGATTGAAAGTGTGGTGAGTACTTGCCACAGAAGCCACTGCTACCATAACTACCGTGGAAGTCACCCCTCGTCTGGGGCAGGATGAGCTGATTTACGTGGATGACAAACTTTTATGTTGTGAGGAAACTTACGCATTATTCTAGCTGTTCATTTTATATAGCAAGTGATAGGCCGACGGATGGCTCAGGGTTCCATGCCCAACTAGTAATTAACTTGGGCCTAGAATCCTGGACTTTCCTGCCCAATGTCCTTTTGTTGGGGGTGGGGTGCTTTGCTGATTTTATATAGAACTTATTTTAAAAATCACCCCATTTGACTTTTTTTTTGAGTTGGAGTGTCACACTGTCGCCCAGACTGGAGTGTAGTGGCCGCTCCCGGTCACTGCAGCCTCGACCTGCTGGGCTCCGGTGATCCTTCTGCCTCAGCCTTCCAAGTAGCTGGAACTACAGGTGCACACAACCATGCCCGGCTGATTTTTTGATTTATTGTAGAGATGAGGTCTCTCCAAGTTACCTAGGTGGGTCTCGAACCCGTGGGCTCAGGCAATCCACTCACCTCAGCCTCCCCAGGCGCGGGATTACAGGCTGAGCCACCGAGCCCGGCTCCATTTGACTTTTAATTGACTTAAAACTCATTTCTCTCTACTCAATGATCTGAAAGCAACTGGTCATTGTTTTCATTACAGTAACCTTCTCGGTGGTTCAAGGCAACTACTTTTCATCCAGATCTCTTGGTCTTAAGCTGAGATGTGCAATTCCTTGAACAATTTCACATTTATTTGGTTTTGTCTGAATTATCTTGAAATATATTCCATAGCCAGCGTACTTTTTAGAAATGAGGGTATCCCAGAACTGACTAGTAGGAAGAATTGTGGGTTAGAAGTAAAAATTGTATTCAACTTAACAGTCATCTGTGATACACTTACTATCTCTAAGCCTCTGTGCTAGTGTTGACCAACTTGCATTTTAATGGAAAATGGTGCTAAGCAAATATCATCTCCAGTTCTTCTCCCTTCTAGGAAAATGGCCGAATGGTATTAAACAATTTTCTTGTTGTTGGGTGGGGTCCCTGTGACTTGGTGTATTCCAGGAGCCATGAGTGGAAGCAATAAATACAATTTCCAGGTCAGAGCAATTTATTGTTGGTCGACACCCTTCAAGATACCCTTTCCCCTCCCTTTTTCCTAGTATAGATATAAGCAGTATTCAAGACTGTGGCTGTGTGGCCAGGTGCAGTGGTGCATGTCTATAATCCCAGCACTTTGGGAGGTTTAGGCGGGAGGATAGCTTGAAGCCAGGAGTTCCAGACCAGTCTGGGCAAGACCCAGTCCACACACACACACACAGACACACACACACACAAATAGCCAGGCATGGTGCCACACATCTGTAGTTCCAGATACTGAGGAGGGGGCTGAGGTGGGAGATTGCTTGAGCCCAGGAGCTCGAGGTTACAGTGAGCCGTGATCACACCACTCTGGCCTGGGCAATAGAGTGAATCCCTGTCTCAAAAGGAAAAAATGAAATGAAACAAAAGACTGGCTGTTCCATTGTCTCTCAGTGGCAGTGGGGATCTCCCCTTCTCGCCCACGGTGGACCTGCCGCAAGAGCAATAAACAAACTTTTGTTGTTTTAGGGCATAGAAACTTGGAGATGATTATGGCAGCATCGCCCAGCCTACACCGACTGAAATTCTGGCATCTCTGACATTATCGGTGAACTTGTGAAAAATTCATTAAATCTCTTGGACGTCAAGCCTGTAATCTGGAAATTAACTGCTGCTTGGAGACTAAATTATATAATGATTATAGGAACCTCTAGACTAGGAGTCGAATTCTGAGTTTTGCTGCATACCTAGCTGCTAACGTGTATACAAGGGGGATCCCCCAAATCCCAGAATTTATTTATAAAAATTTTCTGCTTTATTCTTACATATTTAAACATCAGTATCCTTCAAAGTACTGTCTGTTTGATACAATAAACCTATCAAGATGCTTATTCCTCTGCTCAAAATAGTTTTTGAACTCATCAATTTTTATGCCTTTTGGTGCTTCTAAAATTTTCTTTTCACCTTTTCCACATCAGCAAAACACTTACCTTTGAGGACTTTTTTCATCGGGGAAATAAAAGAAGTCGCTCGGGGCAAGAACTGGTGGATAGGGAGCACGAGGCCCTGGGTTATGCTGTTCTTGGTCAAAAACTGCCAAGCACTCAGTACAGTGTGGGCAGGTGAGCTCATCCATCACCCACCATGAAATGGGCAAGCGTCTTGAAAGAATCTCCAAAAAAAATTCACTGACGCCACACACAGCCTCTCACCACAACACTCGCTGGTACACTGATGCCAATGAGTTCCTAGAACACTTACCTAGCAGAGGAAGCCTGGGCCCATACTCCAAAAGAAAATAATTTCCGTTTTTTGAGCGTTTCCCCTCGTAAGTTTGGAAATTTATTTCTTTTCTAATTTATTTACAAAACATTTAGGGAGCACCTACTATGACTAAGGACTAGTAGACACAGAAGAATTTTCCTCTTCAACAAATATTTAGCTCAACATATGAGGGGATGGCCCCCAAAACAGAATTATTTTCCAGAGAGTAGGCCCCTTGTAGTCCAGATAAGTGTTCTAGGAACCCATCAGCATCAGGGTACCAGCTAGTGTTGTGAGAGGTTGCATTCAGCTCAGTGAAACTTTTTTGTTCTTTTGAGATTCTTTCAATGTGTTTGCCCATTTCATGATGGCTGATTTACGAGCACATCTACCCACACCATACAGTGTTCGGCAGTTTTTGACCAAAAACAACATGACCCCCAGGTCCCGGCCTCTCTCTTCACCCAATCTCATCTAAGTGACTGTTTCCCCAATGAAAAAAATCCTCAAAGGGAACCATTTGGCCAGAGCGAAAGAGGTGGAACAATAAACGAAAGAAGCATGAAAAGAAAGCATCAAAACTGACGAGTTCCAAAACTGTTTTGAGCAGTGGAAAAAGCATCTTAATACGAGTATTGTATCAAGTGAGAGTACTTTGAAAGTAACAAATTTAAACATGTAAGAATAAATGCACAAATTTTCATAAATCAATTCCAGTTTTATGGGGGGTCCCTCATACATTGTGGCCAGGGATAATATTGCGGGCTTTTTTGGTATATAGGAAAAAGCAAAACAAAACAAAAACAGTCTTAAAGGGATTTGAGAGTATTAATTTCTAATGTACTTTTAAGGTGCTTTTGTGTATGTGTGTGTGTGTGTGCGTGTGTGTGTGCGTGTGTGTGTGTGTGTGTGTTTCAGTAATCACTCACCCCAACACTACAGAAAAAATAGGAGATATGTTGGTATTTCACACTGTCATGGGGATTTTGAAGAACAATATATATGACATGCCAAAGCATTCCTTGGAGTTTTCTGATGAGACTGCAAAGCTAAGAACAAAGGCATTAATCATTTTTGTCCTTGTATACTAGAAACAATCATATATTGCATCTAGGTGTCAGTTCCCATCACCTCCTACGAATGGGTCCTACAGGAAGAATGGAAGTCCTGACATCGCCTCCCCCTGTAGCCAGCCCTGCAACTGCACAGAGGAGCCAAGCATCTTGGAGCACCAGGTGATGCCCAGCCATGAGTGTATGGTGACCAGATTAGAGCTGATAGCAGTAGGGAGAAACACATCTCTGCAGCTCACGATCAGACATGTGACATGATCGTTTCCCCAAATAGGCCAGATAAAAGGGGCTAACAGACTGCCTTATTGTGTGGACGTGCCTGTCAGGTTTAGAGAAAAGTGAGTGTGTCCGTGTGGCAATAGCACAGGGCCTGTGGAATGGTCGACCCAGTGCCGAGACTTGAGCAAGGGAGTGGCCTGAGATGCAGGGAGACAGGAGGGCTTACCCTGAGCAAGCGAATGGACTGGATGTTAAACTCCCATGGCAGTGAAAAGCTACTGAGAAACTCTGAGCCGGATCTTGCAGCAGCTTTGGGTTCTGTAAAATTGTCTCCAACAGCAGATGGGTCAAAATAAGGAGTAAGTGGGAGCTCAGTGCAAAACCAAGCAGGATTCTGCTGTCCTGTCTCCGGCATCCCGCGAGGGATGTGTGTGGCGTGAACGCAGAGGCGGTGCCGAGGACCGGACTGCCTCAGTGTCAACGTAGTGAGCTGCTCTGGATCAGTCAATAGCACTTGGCTCACTGACTGGGTAGGGAACAAGAAGGGGAGGAGTGATTTAAAATGACTCAGGTGTCTGGCTTGGGTAAATTCTGATGGCTTTTACTGAAAAGGGGAAGTCACTGGGAAAATAATTTTGCCTAATTGGAAATTAATTTAGCCTGGTTGGAAATTAACTCCTTCATATTTTTCATGAGGAAGGCAAACGAAGACGTCTCTAAGTTTTCAGCCAGCTCCGGGAATTTATGGTTTGATGATTCTAAGAGCCGGGTAAAGAAAAAAAGGGCTACAAAAGAAGTTATTATTATTGGTCCGCTTCCAACAGTGGGGTATGGCAACGAGGGCCCAGCCCGTGCTGAATAAAGAAAGATGACAGTTTACAGGTCCCACCTTGACCTTTTCTTTTTCCACGCAGTCTAGTGTGTGGCCCACTGCTTGTTCTTAGAGCACATCCCACAGCTTACGCATCGGCATTGTTGATGGGAGCAGATGCTCTCGATGGAGGGGCCTACGATCCAGGTAGACCCACCACGAGCATGCCTCTGCGGCACCTAACCTACCCAGCATCACGGCTTAGCCTTGCCTGCCTGGAACCTGCTCCGAACACTTCCGTCTGCCCACAGTTGGTTACATCGCCTAGCAGCATCGTGTTCTGTTGGATGGCCATGGTAGGCTGCACTGCCCTGTGTTGCCAGAGATCATCATACCACATGCAGCCAGCCCAAGGAAATAGCGGCGTTCAGAATTCAATATACCATGACTACTGAACGCACCATCACTAAGCTGAAAAGTTGTTAACCTGAACCACACCGTACGTCGGGACGGCCTGCGCTATCATCTCAGCTTGCTGTGAGGTCTTTGTCTCTCCTCGTGATGTCTTTTCTTACACACTCCCATTTTTTTAAGCCATTAGGTCCACACATGGGTTGGGATCCTGATTTTATTTTCATCTACTTTTTGTTGGCTTTGGATTCTTTATTCTTAAGGTGTGAACAATTCTGCTTGTCAGCATCATTTGAAAATAAAATGTTTTTACTTTAGTTACATCTTCAAAGATAAACCACTTCAGAGTGATGATAAACAATCAGAAAGTAAAATGATTACCATACATCATTTCTCATTAATGACCAATGAAAAACATGTAGAAACAAATTTCGTGAGAAACGCACGTGATATCCTGCTGAGGGACACAGAGCGGGCCTGAGTAGATGAAGTGATGCACCACCTTTCTGGGTGAGAAGACGGAATGAATATTGTTTCAGTTTGTCTAAACTTATATGGTAGGTTGACTATCATTCAAATATAATCCCGGTTAGGATTGTTTTCACCTTGATGCAATGATCTTAAACTTCTCCAGAATAATGCTCAGAAACATACAACAATTAAAAGAAAGAGGTGACACTTCTATTCCAGCAAGTACACAGTACGTAGCTAGACAACAGTACGAGGTGTCTGAGGATGGGTTCTCCGGGGGCTCAGCCTGTCCTGAGTCCTGAGCAGAGTCCTACTAAGAGTGTGCCCAGGAGAACCCTGTGAGGGAGGCAGGAGGCATGGCAGGGAAGGAAAAGGAATTAAGCCACCAGGGTGTTCAGGTCCTTTTTTCAATGGAACAAATTCACTCTCAAGGGAGTGAAAATTTTGTTGTTGGTGGGGGTAAAATGTAGGATAACAGGGTGTAGCCCACCAAGCACCAGGCACCAGAGAATTATATAGCCCGTTTGTGTGATAAATCCTATTTTATGTTAAGGAACATTAAAAAAAGACTTAGATAAAAGCTATTTATGGATGGCATGACAACAACTTAGCCGATCAAAAACATGTAGAATTTTAGGAAAAGAATTGACAAGTTTCCAAATGTTGATGATCGCACTCAGAATTGTGAGAACTAAGCTACACCTAACTGCCTCAACACCATCTAAGACAGACACATCGAGGGCCTGTCTGTAGGATCACAGTTGTGTGGAGGTAGATGACTTAGGGAAACACTGTCTGTGAAGATTCTTCAGGCAAGCGTGGCGAAAAAGGGCTCAAGTGCAGATTAGCCTCCACGGGCTCTGGGGGAGAGCTCTGGAGCATAAAAAAGTTTATTTTGTTTTTAGGCCAGGGGCCTCATACGATCAGTTGTCATATTTCACCAGTATAGGTCATATTATTGAATATGGCCACCCATGGAGGGAGAGGGCAAATTCACGGGCACCTCCCGGTGAGACAGCTCTAATCATGGAAGAATCTTTCTAAGAAGGAGGTGGCCTGTGTGAGCTATTAGCAGTGGCCTTCAAGGCAGCCAAGGATGGACACAATGAACAGTGTCTAGTGTGGTCATGGCCTTCGGAGCCTATGGGAGATGAACACACTCACTGAAGAGCATCTGATGTGGAAGGAAAAGATGTAGTAGTCATTATTCTCACATACTATCATGTTTTGCACAGAAACCTATTAAATTCAACGCATTATTAGAAATAAAAAGAGTACCCAATGTTGCTAGGTATACGATCAGCATGCAGAAATAAGCGTTCCTCTATACTGGTTGGAGACTAATGGAAAAATAAATGAAATGCAGGACATTACTTTCAAAGAACAACAAAAATTATGAAGCATTTAAAAACAAATCTAACAAATTATACAGCCAATTTGTGTGATGAATCCTATTTTATGTTAAGGAACATAAAAGCAAAGACTTAGATAAAAGACATTGATGGATGGCATGGCAGCAACTTCGCCGATCAAAAACATGTAGACTTTTAGGAAAAGAATTAACAAGTTTCCAAATGTCGGTGACAGCACTGGGAATAGTGAAGAACTAAGCTATACCTAACTGTGTCAACACCATCTAAGACATAAATGAGGACACAACCACATCCTGGAATAAAAACTAACAATCCAGATCTGTATTACTGCTACAGTGAGATGTCTAATGTCAGTTTAGTGGAAAAAGCCAGTTGCAGAATACACTTGTGTTTGGAAGTGGCTTTGGGATTGAGGAATGGGTAGAGACTAGAAAAACTTTGGATGCATGGTAGAAAAACCCTAGCTTGCCTTGACTAGACTTTTAATAGAAATATGCACGTCAAGACTGCTGATGAGGGCTCAGAAAGACTTGAGGAACGTACGGAACATGGGATTTTCTTTTTTTTCCTCTGTGCACCCATTTTTTTTCTTTAGTTTTATTTTCGACTGACAAACAGCAGCCATGTATATGTATAAGGTGATACTTTGGTACATGCATGCAGCACGGAACATGGCCCTGGCTGGGGGCTGGACAGTTCTCCTTACTGAGCTGCTGATGAGGTCCACACTCCAACCATCTCCCTTATAAAGACCTCTCACTAGGGCCATTACACATCAGCTTCAACCACCCCAGGGACGGGGTCAGACAGCCAGGGAGAAATTATTCACATTAGCCAGTCTGCAGGGAGCCCCTGAAACCTGGCAAGCTCCCCTCCACTCGCCACAGGTGAACTTTCTCCTGAAGCCCAGCTTGCCGTGTGTGGTTCCCAGTTGTATGTCCCCTCAAGGGCTCTGTCTGGAGCCTCCTCTCATTTTTAGCTATAAATAACAAAATGTTCTGCCTTTCACCTACCTGAGTATCTGTGTATTGTGACCTGCCATCTCTGCATCTTTATACATCTTTGGATCTTACAAACATATTGCTGGACACCGAAGAAAAGGGACTCTTTTTTACTTATGGCAGAAATCTTGCTGGCATTGTGACCTACCTTGTCAGTGATGAACTTGTGTGTACAGCTGAGATTTCCAAGCAAAGTGGTGAAGCCAAGGCTTGGTTTCTTCTGGCGGCTTATAGTAAAATATGGGAGGAGGAGATACATTGAGGGAATAATTATTAAGCAAAGGGAGTCCAAATGTGATGATTTGGGGAACTTTCAGCTTACCCAGAGTGTAAAAAATGCTAACACCAGGAGATTCCCTGTCAGGAAAGCATGCTTTGAGGAAGAACCAAGGGTCTAGAGGGCAACCTTTTGATAATTCCTCAGAAGGAACAAAGGGTCGCTGTATTCACAGAGGACTCTTTGAGGAGATCAGATGTCTGACTCATTAATCCCTTCAGCTACCTCAGGAAAAGCCAAAATTAGAGATGGAATAATCCAGAAAAAAACCTGTGGAGAAACCTCTTGTCTAATGAGTGAATCCTCATGACATACAGAAGACTTAGATTTTGAGACACAGAAAAGACATTGCTAATCTTGCAGAAAATAAATAAACCTTGCAGAGAAAAAATACAACAAGACTGTTGGACTCCCAAAATTCTATAGGCAGGAAGGTGGCTGATACAACCATTTAGCTGCAAGCACACACTACCCTCTGAGGAAAATGACTCTGAAGGTGGAGCTGCTGGCCTGGAGGATGAGACAAGTGTCACTGAGGATTATTCCGAGTCTTACGCTATCCTGAAGTTGGCCTTGCTTGGTTTCACAATTGCTTGGGAGAACTGACTCCTTTTCTACCTTGTCTTCATTTTTCCATGAGATGGTCTATGATTCTTATGCTGTGGCTGTCCTACCTTTATATTTTGGAAGCAGTTTACTTTTTTGGGGGCAATTGTAAGAGATGACCTAGGGTATTTAGCTAAGGAGCTTTCCAAGCAAAGTGTTAAAGGTGTGACTTGGTTTCTTCTTGCTGCTTGTAGCAAAATATGAGAGAATCACAGTGATGACAGAAAAGAGAGATTTGAAGATGTACATTTTGAAGATAGAAGCAGCCATGAGCCAAGAAATGAAACAGCGTCTAGAAACAGAAAAAAGGCAAGGAAACAGATTTCTCTGCTCAGCACCTCCCGAAGGAACCAGTCATGCCAATGTCTTGACTTCAGCCCACTGATACTAATTTTGGACTTCTGACCTCCAGATCTGAAAAATTAATTTGTACTGCTTAGGCCAGTGACCGTGTGGTCATTTGCTATGGTGACAATAGGAAATGTATTTATGTGAAATACTATTTATGTGAAAACACTATTATGTAGTATTTATTCTTATGTAGAATACATTTATGTGAATACTATTTATGTAAAAATGCTTTCATGTGGTGCTTAATATATCCCACACATTGTGCTAAGCATTTTGTACAAATATTCTCATTTTATTCTAACAAGAACGTCATCTGCGTGTAGATTACTTGTGTAAGCTAATCCTGACTTGTACCCCACATCTCTATATTAAAATATTTTAAAAGAAACTTATTTACTTTGCATTTATATGTGTCTGTATACATATGTGTGTGTAGGTGTGTGTGTGTGTGTGTGTGCGTGTGTGTGTGTGTGTGTGTGTGTATACATATGACATAAGAAATCTAAAACTTAGGTTAAGTAACTGGTCAAAAGTCAGATAGCTAGGATTTGACCTGGTTGACTCTTCTCAGGAAACTGTGCTTTTAAGCATAAGGTTAAATTGTGATTTGGATAATTTTTTGAAATATAGGGAAAAAAAGAAGCCTAGAAATAAATACAAAATGTTAAGCAGTGTATTTTGGGCATTGGACGTGATGAACACGTCTTTTTCTTCTTTTTACCACTCTGTATTTCCTTTTATATCAGGTGTATGTTGTTTTCATCATGTGAAAATAAAATGAACATAATACAAAATTTTAGTTTCCTGTAGAGCTGGATTTTCTAGATATTAATCATTTGTAATTGTTCTTTAAATCATGGCTTTCTAGTAACACTTTTAAATAATTTTTCATATGACCGAAGAGTCTGGCTAGTGATTTTTTTTCAGGATTAGAAATGTAAGATGCTTAGAATCAGACTGTGAAAGTTGATGCACTTGGAAGGGTATGGCAACACGAGTCCACAGAGAGACTTTCAGGGATAAAAGATATCACTTCTTTCTGACTTGGAGAATCAGATTGGTTTGCTCAAAATGAGCTACTGGAGTATGGTAGGAGAATTATGAGTTGGTCCCCAGATTTCTACCGTCTGGTATCTATTCTCTGTCTATACTCCTACATCTGAGTGTGGGCAGGACCTGAGAATATGATGGGACAGTCATTCTCTTGATTCGGTTGTGCTATATAAAACTGCTTGCTTTAGATAAGTGAGGGGAATTGTTGTGGCAGCTTGAACAGGATTTGACAGTGACCCCTTGTAGCTGAGAAAGACTCTGATCCAACAGCCAGCAAGAAATGGAGGTCTCAGTCCTAGAACTGCAAGACGCTGAATTATTTTGACAACTTACAAGAGAACCATGAGTTACAAATATGAACACAGCCCCAGTTCATGCCTTGATTATAAACCTGGTGAGCTCTTGAGCAGAAAACTCAGCCAAACAAGACTTTGGCCTTTGACCCACAGAAGCTGTAAGATAACACACTTGTGTTATTTAAAGCAATTACATTTGTAGTCATTTGTCACAAAGCAAGTGAAAACTAATATCCTATGGATCAAACTTAGGTATGATGTCCTCCTTTAAGGAAGAGAAGGTTTCCTAGAAGTAGCTTGACCAGGGCTATGAGTCCTAGTCCAGCCTCTGCAGTTTCAGATAGTTGAGGCTAGAATGAACTTGTACCCAGGGAATATCTCACCCTATAAATATTTTCTTTGTCAGTTTCTTTTCTATAAAGACTGAGAATGTGTAGAGAGAGTAAGAGGACAACATGATTGGGCATTTACTAGGTTTCTAGAACTATAATATGTACTTTATATTTTTGATTATAGCCTAAGAAATCTGTAAAGAAGTGGATACTAGCATCCTTGTGTCTTAGATGAGGAAACAGGGTCAGAGGTATGAAGTAACTTTTGCAAATGCAGTGCAGATAGCAAGGGGCTCATCTCCCAGGGAGCTGCTAACTCTTGTTGCCTCTTCCCTGCTGGGTAACATCATTTCAACTCTTCCTAGGCATTCTCTTATACTTTCTCTGCCATCCCTAGAACAAATAACAAACATCTATGTGTGACAGATATGAGGGGGGCATAAGACTCCCCAGAATTTATTTATAAAACATTGTATATTTATTCTTACGTGTTTAAACTTTAGTCACCCTCAAAGTAGTCTGTGACTGATGCAGCACACCTATCGAGACACTTTTTTCATGGCTCAAAACAGTTTTCGTACTGTCAATTTTGATGCCTTTTAGAGCTTCTACCATTTTTGGTTTCACCTCTTCCACATCGGCAAAACGTTTCCCTTGAGGACTTTGTTCATCCAGGGAAGTAGCAACAACAAACCAAATTCACTCAGGTAAAGATCAGGTGAATAGGGAGGGTGGGACATGGGGATCACACCGTTTGGGGTCAAAGATTGCTGAAGACCCAGGGGGGTGTGGGAAGGAGCATTGTCGTGGTGGAAGAACCAGTCACCTGTTTGTCACAACTCGAGGCGTTTCTTCCATAACAAATCATGACTCTCGACTTTTCAAAAGTTCCAGATAAAAACCTTGGTTGACCTTTCAGTCTGGAGGAACACATTTTGAGTGTGCTACAAGGGGCCCACCCTTCAAAGGATAATTCCAGGGAAAAGATTGCGCCTTTATTAATATATGGAAATAAGTCATGTAATTTTATGGTTTCAAATAACTGAGAGAAATATTTATTTGGTTAGTTATTTTTTGCAAGATGGGGATTATGCTGTTGGTCATCCTCTTCGCTGATTTGAAAGTTCTTCCAGGTCAAGGTAAAACCCAATATGAAGCCATGTGCTCACAGTGCAAGGTGGTCTCTCAGCTGTCCTCAGCCTTCGCAGTTGCCTTGGGACATAGAACTATGCAAGTTGTCTTAGATTGTACACTGTGAGCTTAAGTGCTTCCTGAGGGTTAATTTCTTTTTAACTAACGCCTTAACTTTTAAAAAATAATGCCCATAATTGCACCGTTAACGTTTCAGGTAGGCTCGAGACACAGAAGTGATTGAAGTCAAGGCAAAAGTAATCATCCTGAACGAAGAGGACTAAGGGGTCACAGCCGTTGGTCACAGTCCTTCTTTGGAGAGGGTTTCATCAGAACAACCATCACTGCTGCCAAGATTAATGAAATGGCTAAATCTGGAACATGACAAAGACTCTGAATGCCATTTAATGAAAAAGATGGAGGAAAAATATAGCTATTTGATACAGGCAAATGCTATTTACTGCCTGATTGGGCATTGTCAGTAACTTTTTATTTTATGAATGCACACTTTCGGATACTCACTTCTTCTATAAATTATTTAGTTACTCTTTGTATTGATGTTGTATGTGAAATGAGCAAGTCTGACCTTTTTTTTTAACAGTCTACTAGACATAACTTGCTTTTTCTTTATTGGGATTCATTTTATTTAGTGTTACAATTATCCACCATTTTTCAGAAATTTGTACAAATGCTGATACTTATTTTCCAATCCCAGATATCTTTCATAAAAAGACTTGTGGTCCTCCATAAGTCATCCTCATTTAGCCACTATTAACTCCCTCACCGTCATGCTTTTTTAAAACTCCAACCAGGCTTGCCTTCTCTCCCTAGTCGTAGACTCTTACAGAACTTTTGGAGAACACACGAGGCGAATAATGAACCAGAGACCAGAAGATGTTAGACCTTCCCAGTGAGAAGGAACCTGAAACAATAGGCTTCGGGTAGTGGCAGTGTTCAGCACTAAACACACATGTGAGTGAGAGAAAAAAGGCAACAAAAAGTCCCGGCCGGGGCATCAATGGGCCTGGATTTCAATTCTGACTCTACAGCATTAGCAAGCTAAGCGACCTAAACAAATAAACCACAAAATACGGTGACTTAAACAAGACATAATTGCTTTCTTCTCTTACTTAATAGACCCTACGTGAATAGTTAGGTTGACAGAGTGGCTTTTCCATTGTCAACATATGGCTTCCTGGATGCTCACATTAGGGTGATTTTTAAGTTGGCTGAAAGGGAGAAGGAAAGGGAACATGTCAAGACATGTGTCTGAATAGTGTGTAATCTGAAATTGGACACACTATTTGCACTGGCTAAAGTCTGGTTATATGGTATAGTTCTCTTGTACAACACACTTTTGAGGGATCTTATTTGACGGTGTTTTTTGTGTCCATGATACCCCCTGGCATTGTGCAGGATGGTGTCCATGATAAGGTTGCTTTTATTTATTTTTTTTTTTTATTTTTTTTTATTTTTTTTGAGTTGGAGTCTCACTCTGTCGCCCAGACTGGAGTGCAGTGGCCGCTCCCGGCCACCGCAGCCTCGACCTGCTGGGCTCCGGCGATCCTTCCGCCTCAGCCTTCCGAGTAGCCGG
>CAUYQG010054871.1:0-19302 GCA_963574415.1 Tarsius wallacei | reverse complement strand
GCACTCCTTTTCACAATTTGTTTATTAGATCTTAGATCATCAAAGGAGAGCTGTTAAATGTCTCCATACTCAACTGTTTTAAAGATAGTATACAAAGTTCATTGATCAGTTTTGTCAATTTATCACTTTTTTTTTTTTTTGAGTCGGAGTCTCAATCTGTCACCCAGACTGGAGTGCAGTGGCCGCTCCCGGCCACCGCAGCCTCGACCTGCTGAGCTCCGGCGATCCTTCCGCCTCAGCCTTCCAAGTAGCTGGAACTACAGGCACGCGCTACCACGCCTAGCTAATTTTTTGATTTATTGTGGAGATGAGGTCTCGCTTGCCCAGGCGGGTCTCGAACCCACGGGCTCAGGCAATCCACCCACCTCAGCCTCCCAAGGCACGGGATTACAGGCTGAGCCACCGAGCCCAGCTTATCACTTTCTTAAAGATGACAAAAAGCACTAAGAAAGAAAGCAATAGGTAACAACATGTTTTGAACTTTAATTCTGTGTACAAAAACTGTGATCATTTGACAGATGGATGAAATAATACATTTTGCTATAGTTGTCTCTTTAAAATAATCTTCATTCCTAGAGTTTATGAAGGAGGACATTTTTAAGGGCAAAATTTCTTCATAATGAATGTTGCTTAATGCTAATTTAGCACCATTTCTGGGTTGTAAAGAGTTCATTATTCCAGTGAAATTGTATATTTTATATGTGTACACATGCATATGTATAATGTACATATGGTCAAATGTATCTATATACATCTACACATGTATATAAGATGTTATTGTATATATATGTAAATACATGTATACATGACACATATATATATATACAAGAGATATGTATATATGTATATACATCTATACAGGACATTATTTTTTTTTTGAGACACAGCCTCGACCTGCTGGGTTACAGGGATCCTTCCGCCTCAGCCTTCCAAGTAGCCGGAACTAGAGGCGCGCGCTACCATGCCCAGCTAGTTTTTGATTTATTGTAGCGACGAGGTCTCGCCAAGTTTCCCGGGCGGGTCTCGAACCGGCGGTACCAGGAAATCCACTTGCCTCGGCCTCCCAACGTGCTGGGATTACAGGCTGAGCCACCGAGCCCGGTCTACAGGACATTATTAAGAAGGACTTTTAATGCAACTGACATTCAGATTTTACTTTTCCCTAAGTTAATTTTTTTGTTAAACTTTCATGTAAAAAACTATAGCTAGGTATAAATAATACTTCTTGCTCTGACTAAAAATAATTCTGACACTTTATATCCTTTTTGAAAATTTCAGTCCAATGTGGTGTGAAATTCTGGGCTGAAAAAAATCTGCATTTCTGGTGAAAATACTTATTTAACTTAGTGGCACAGATAATATGGAAGATGGGAAGTAATTCTATTTTACGGTTTTTATGGAAAAATTTGTCTGGAAGAAGAAGGAGATCAAACATTCTCCAGTTTGCAGATGACTCTAAATTCTCCCAGGTAGTAAAACACCAACCACTTCTCATTAGATAGCTGAACTAATATATTATATATGCATATCTATTCCTTTCATGTGAACTCAGGAGAAATTGTCCTGTCCTCTCGCAAAAATGATGCTTTTATCAAAGAGAAAAATACTCAATTGAGTAAATCATGAACTTGACCACAAATAAACTCTGGTGGCTTTATAATCTAACCCTTACTTTGTAATTGGTGAGGATAAGCATAATGGCTTGTATCTTTAAGGATAAATATAATAAATCTGCTCCTCTGTAAATAAATATAAAATTACAAGGTAAATAGGTACATTCAGAGGATGCCAAAATCAATTTCTTATTTCTAGCTTGTCCATTTAACTTTTTCAAGCAGATTGGGCTAAAAGTGTGATCAGTCTTAAAGCAATGCTCATTGAATTTTATGGATACTTCAGACTCATAAGTCTTGTTTGAACCAAATGAAATTGCTAATATTGTAGGTTGAAAATGTTCAAATAGTATGCCTTCCACACCTTTACAAAGCATGGCACTTCTAAAATAAAAATTAAGTATAACAATGATAAAATTAAAACCCAAATAATTTAGATATATCAAACTTGAGACACAATAATCATCTTTTTTGCAATGTTTTAACTGTCAACAGACTCTTTGGAAAAAAATAAATCTCTAATGTGAAGCAAGCACTAGAATGTCAGTGCTTTAGGGAAAAATGGTTCTTCAATACAAATGGAATTTTGGCAACTGTTATAAACAAATTTAAGATAATTTTAAATATATAAATATAATTTGGGCCAAGATTATGCCACTCAAATAAAACTAGTTAATACTATATTCTTTAAGATATTCTCTAAATAAGTATATTGTATATCTTACAAATAGATTATTTTATTATGAAAACACGGTTTGTGAGAGATAATTAGATTGAATTTTTAAACGTTTTTTTAATTTTGGAAAAAAAATTTTCAAGCACCTGTTTTTCCATCTCTTTATTTAAAAAACTGTTGGAACAATCTCAGTAACATTATTGGGAACACTGTGAATTTCTTATATAAGGACATGCCATTTCTATTCAAAAGAAAATGCTACATTAAGGCAATAAAATGCCTTAATATACTTACCAAAGATGTGAGAAAGACATAGAAAATCTTTCTGAGATTTATGGATGGAGATTGAAGAAAATAGTGGTTACTGCAGTGCTCAGATTAGTAGGGAAAGGGACTACTACCTATTTAGAGGAAAGAAAATAATGCAAAGTGTTCAGATAATGAGATTTCGAATTGGTTAAATCTGTGTTTAAATGTTGGCTGTGTCATTTACTAGCTATTTGATGATGTACACATTTAACCTATATATCAATTATATTACCTGATAAATAGGGCTAATAATCATACATAATATTACATCACAAGCGGTTATGGGGATCAAAATAGATGATGTATGTAAATTACCTTGCACAGTGCCTGGCACCTTACCTAGCAAAAATGAATATTAGTTCTTATTAGTATTATTTAGAAGAGGGCCTTTATAGGACAAGTGTAACCACTTTGGTGACCAACAGAACTATGCTTCAGTAAAACAGACCTAGGTCCTGAGTCCAAGTCTCCATTTAATTTAGCCACCTCTTCAGTGGAGGGAAGATTTTATTTTCCTTAGTGGGAGAAGCCTTTGGATAATCTTTTTCCTCCCACTTTCCCCATCCCTTTCCCCAATATCTCACCAACCAGCTGATCCCTTGTATTGGTTTTCTATTGCTGCATAACAAGTCGCTGCAAACTTGATAGCTCAGCACCCATTCATGCTCTCACAGTTTCCATGATTCAGAAGTCTGGACACAGACTAGCGGGGTTCTCTGCTCAGGGTCCCACAAGGATGTTATCAAGGCATTAGTGAGACTGTAATCTCCTCTGAGGTGCAGGGTCCTTGCACAAGCTCGCTGGTATCGAAAAATCTCAGAAAATCTTTCTGAGATTTATGGGCAGAGATTGAAGAGAACAGTGGTTACTACAATGCTCAGAGAATTAAGTTTCTTGTATTTGTAGACTTAGACCCAAAGTCCTAGGCAGTTCATTATGTGGCTACTTGCTTTCTGTAAGGCCATCAGGAGAGTATTGCTCCTCCTACTTCCAGTCTTTTTAGAGAAGGACTGTTTAAAAGGATGCACTTGATTAGCTCAGGCCCATCCAGAATAACCAGCCTTCTAATTAACTCAAACTCAATGGATTTGGGATCTCAACTACATCTTCAAAACTCCTTTACCTAGTCACAAGAATGAGATCCCATCATATTTACAGGTCCTGTCTATACTGAAGAGAGGGGATTATAATGAGCATTTGTGCCGGGAGCTGATATTTTGGAGATTATATTAGAATTCTGCCTACCACACCTCTAAACTATTTTGACTAAAATAAAGGGCATTTTTGGCAGTTATGGATAGTATTTAAATGCTCAGTAAAGATAGCAATATGATATAATCAAGATGCAATTGAAGTATCACCAGTTAATACACATGATCAGAATCTGTTCCAAATTAAAATTGACTAAAGAAGAAAAGCAGTTGGCCTGGAGATAGCTGGGTAATATTGTCATATAAAAGGACAGAGAAAAAAGGAAAGAAAAACTTTGCCCATTATGCAAACAGAGAAAAATTTTAAATGTCTACTGCAAATTAGTTTTGAGTCTACCCAGTTTTTCTTCCAATGACTTGGGTCTGAGAGAGCTGAACCTTGTGGGGTCTCATGAGGCAGCTGATAAAGCAGGCAGTTATCCGTCACATAAGTTAAAATATTTTCTTTTCTCCATAATATTATTCTTGTGGTATCATCAGTTCCAATTAAATTAGGCATCACTGCATTTTTTATGGATTCTTAAATTTGTTGAAAAGTCTCAATCAATTTTAGTCTTTCATGAACATGAAACTAGATACAGTACACAGTTGTATACCTTACTTGAAAACAGTATAATTTACAACCCCTTACAGGTACACTAAAGTAAACTTCAAGAAGAGACAATAAGTAAACTCTGAACTGTGAGCAATTTTTTAAAAACCATTAGATGAAAGGCTTCAAAAACAAACAAACAAACAAAAAGGTCTGAGATTTTAAGAAAACATCTTACCCTAACAGATACTTGCTGTTAGGTCTGTGCTATGGCCCCATGGTGTGGGAAAACGGAGGGAGGAAGACACAGAATGGGAATAGAATTAATCATTCCTCAATATATTCAATAAAAATAGCCATATCAGAATTAAATTATACCTAAATTTCTATCTTAGGATTTAATCTGATACTCTATTAAACATTTTCAGCTCTTCTCATGCATTAAGTGAACCAGCACCATAAAGGAAAAACAAGCAAGAACTTTTCAGTCAGAGAGATCTACCATGGGATTCTAGGTCTGCCATTAGCTCACTGGATATTAGTCAGGTTACTAACCCTCTCCAAGATTACTTTGTTTTTTGTCTGTAAAATAAGGATAACTGTACCCAGTATTCAGGATTGAGATAAGAAACACGTCCCGCGCTTTGGGAGGCTGAGGTGAGTGGATTGCCTGAGCCTGCAGGTTCGAGACCCTCCTGGGCAACTTGGCGAGACCTCATCTCCACAATAAATAAAAATTAGCCAGGTGTGGTAGCACGCACCTGTAGTTCCAGCTACTTGGAAGGCTGAGGCGGATGGATCGCCAGAGCCAGCAGGTCGAGGCTGCGGTGGCCGGGAGCGGCCACTGCACTCCAGTCTGGGCGACAGAGTGAGACTCCAACTCAAAAAAAAAAGAAAGAAAGAAATGCACACACACACACACACACACACACACACACACACACACCACACAACACAACACACACAACACAGTGCCCAGAACGTGGAAGAGCTATGAAACTTATTGTGAAAGCTATCACAAGTCTTAATACTTCCGTTAGCACACGAGATTGTTTTTAAGTAAGAACATGGTAGAACAGACATTCCTGGTAACCTATCAGGAAATACTAGCGAATATGGTATCCGTAAAATCATTGAGTAAATCATGAGAGAAGAATGTGCATGTTAATTACTCAGTTTAAAAATTATTTATAGTGTTATTATTCCACGGCACTATTAACTAAGCTTTCTAAGAAAACAGAAGTCAAATCTACTTAAATAAATTATTTATTTATATATCCCCATATTTTTAAAGAGATAGTAAATCATGAAAAAAATTGATATGTTAAACATTAGGGTTGCTGTTTTGGCTGCTAGTAGAATTTGTATTTGGCACTGACCTTTCGGGAAGCTGGGGGAAATGGAAGAAAATAACACATTTTAAGGAGTGAAAACTTTTTATGGACTCTGTTCTGATAAAAGTATCTCATACTAGATTCTTTATATGTCAGAGCATTGCCAAATGAATTTTCATTTCTATAGTCTCTTTTAAGGACTCTTAATAGAAAAATGTGAGCATACTATTAAAATACACCTCACTAAAGGAAGTTTATGCAGCTAATGAGGTCTGTTCCTGTGGAATTAACCTTTTTCCTTCATGATTTATCTCTGTTTCTTAAAATTTAATAACAAAGCCTTTTCAAAGCCAGTTAGAGTTTTAGCCAATACATTGGAAAATACACACATAATGAAAATCACCATTAGACAGATACCATTCAAAGTTATTGAGTCTGCTGAGAGCAGAGGTTCCCATGTACAAAAGATTTGCCTAAAATCTCTGTGTCAAAAAAAACTCAGTTCAAATCTAGTCATGCCAATGTGAGTGTAGGCTAATCACTTTATTTCTCTGGTCAGTTATTTATTAACCTTTACTGACAAAATTGGACTAGTCTAGTGTCCACAGCAAGGCATGGAACAGATAGTAAACTCCATAAATATGTGATAAGAATGAATCCTATTTCTCCATGATGATGGTGGTCTAACTGAACAAGTTCTGTGGCTAAAGAGGATTAGTTAATGTCAATGCTTGATATTTCTCAATTATTAAAGGGGACGTGGCAACAACAAAAGCCCTAAGTATGTATCAGTGTTTCTCAGTCTAGGCACACTTAATTTTCTTTTTTTTTTCTTTTTTTTTTTTGAGTTAGAGTCTCACTCTGTCACCCAGGCTGGAGTGCAGTGGCACACTCACAGCCACCCCAGCTGGGCACCAGTGATCCTTCCACCTTAGCCTTCCAAGTAGCCAGAACTACAAGTACACACTACCATGCCTGGCTAATTTTTGATTTATTGTAGAGACGAGGTCTCGTCAGTTGCTCAGGCTAGTCTCAAACCTGCGGACTCAGGCAATCCACTTGCCTCGGCCTTCCAACGTGCTTGGATTACAGGCTGAGCCACCTAGCCCGGCCACACACTAAACATTTTGAACTGGAAAATTCTTTGTTGCAGGGTCTGTCCTGTGCATTGTAAGATACTTAACAGCATCACTGGCTTCTAATTCCTAAGTGCGATTGGCACTGACCCCCAAATTGTAACAACCTGAATTTCACCAAACATGTATACCCTATTTGAGAAGCACTGGTATATATATGAACCTGCTTTGTGTGTGTGTATGTGTATAGATAGATGATAGAGATAGATAGATGATAGATTGAATTGTCTGTTGCATATTATTTGCTTTTATTGTGCTTTTAATATGTGAGTTCAATCATTTTCAATTGTTAATTTTATATGCTTTCATGACTTAATAGAAAATTAACACAGTTAGCCCAATGGTCACTTCATATTTTGAATACAGTTTGAATATAGTCTAAAAGAATCAAGTGTTTTCCAAAATTACAGCTAATGTACTTTATTGCATTGCTTATGGTTCTTGATAAAATCATGCAAACACAAGCAGTCTGATGTTATATTTTTGTTTACAGTATTACTGTGTTGTTTTGGTTAACAGAATGAAAAATAGCACTGTAATACTACAAGTAAAAATGTTTTATTCTTAGTTTGTTTCATCAATAAAAGCTGACATTCTTGCAAGAAAGATGTTATACTATTGAAATTAACTTTTAGTCAATTGTAAATAATTGTATTATATCGGTATGTTATCATGAAGATTAGAAATCATTTCCTACAGAATCATGTTTTTGCTTCCTCAGCACTGTTTCAATTGAAGGGAATTTGAATGAAGTGCATCTCATTACTAACATAAAGTAGATGGAGCTTGAATAATTTTTATATTTATTTTCCATGGATGGCTATTACATTTCTTATCCTATCTATCCAAATTTTATAAAATAAATTGTTTTAATCCATTCTTTAGAGAGGAGCAATGAATTTATTTTTGCAAAAGCTATGCATCTGAATATATTGTAATATGCATAAAGCTCTGTTAACACAGTTATTTATATAAAAAGTGTAGCTGCCTTACCTTTTATTTAATTTACATACTTTATTTACTTCCTGACAGGTTCTTCTCTTTGCATTTTTATTTACATACCAAAAATGTCTTTTCAGATAAGTCAACTAAAACTTTGATGTACTGTATAATTTAAAGCTCCATAAAATGTTTTATGTATTGTATAGGTCTATATGAATTTTTTAGGCTGATGATATAGAATTTTAGAACTATTTTATCAATGATTCCTATATAATAACAACATATTTCTTAAATATGATGGTAAATACAATATTGTCTTCTGTCTGAGATCATGTGTAGGAAGAATTGTAAAACTAATGCTCAGTCTGTTTCAAATAAGAAAAAATATCTCTGGATATTTTTAAAGGTTGTTATTTTGTTTTGAAATACCATTATGAACTTCACATAATATGAACATCTTACATCCTTAGAGAATTTGGTACGTTTGTTCTAATCTATACAAAAGATCATCATTTCTTCATTCAAGTGTTGGAAACAATACGTTTCCCTTATGTGTTTCATAAACTGTAACAGAAATCACTCACCAGTAAAGTAATAAGTGCACAATGTGTCAATTCAAAGAGGTCCAGTTTTAGAAATATAAACTTAATCCTCTTCCTCTCCCCTCTTTTTTTTTTTTGTATTTCACTTTTGTAAGCATGGTTTGTATTTGCATAACCCACCATTCATATTCTTGTGAGTTCATGATATAAATAATTTGAAAAATTTCATTCAGTTCCCCAAATTATTCTAGTCATTATGGATGATTCATGAGAGGATTAATCTCTTGGATGTGACATAAAACTAGAGAGGAAAGACACTACCTATCATATCATTTGCAGTTAAGAACATGCTGCATATCTTTAAGCTTTACTTAAAGTGCTTATAGTAATTGGGTGTGCATGCCTTAGCTCCGTTAAAACCCAAACAGCAATATGGGAGAGTGTGGTTTGTTTTTTAAATGTGCAAGGAAGGAAAATTAGTGAAATCTGTTTAAGTCACAAAACTGCCTCATTCAGGACCCAATTCAGCAGCATGGAAAAAGTAACTCAAGTTAACTGTACTCTTAGCATATGTCTAAGCTCACAAATTTCAATTCACTTCAAATTCCTTTCTTCTTCCATGGTTCTGCCTGCAAAAAAAAAAAAAAAAGAGATACAAAGATGGCAAACTGGTTCAACAGTTCATTTGTCCTAGATTCTCTCAAGCTTTTCAGAATAAAAATGTGTCTTGTCGCAAGCCAAATTTTTGTATGTGCTGGAATGGCAATACATATCAAGAATTGCTTACATTTCATGACGGTCCTTCCCCTTTTCCTCCTCTGCACCTTCCACTACTGCCATACACGATTACACACATGCATATGGAGTTGAGGGTATAATGTATTTTGATTTTATCCATGCAAGTAAAATTTGGTAGAAGAAACAAAACTAAGCTAATGAACAATAGATTTAGGAATTATACAGAGATTGTGGTTTAGTGACCTAAATTGCACCATAATCCTTTAAAGGATTACAGTATTTGGATAGGAAAAAAAAAAAGATTTCTCTTTCTATAATGGCATCTCTGTATAAGAGGATATTATTGGATATGAGCTGCATGGTAGCAGCAGATATTTTTCTGTGTCTTTCAGCAGTTCAGAATAGTTCTCAGATCCATCTGAGAAGTAGCACTGGAGAATTAGTCCTCATTTATAATCAAACATTCTTGAATAACATTTTCTTCCAATTTTTGTTTTAAAGGTCTAACATTTGATCGTATGTTTTCTTTAGTTAACTTTCTATATTATATGGCAATCTCTGCAGTTATTTTTTTCAAAGATAAAAAAGAAAAAAAAAGCATGTTCAAAAATGTAGAAGTTATTTTTGCAGTAACGTATGTCATGATTTTTAAACATTCAGGCCTTTAAACTTTTTTTATAGTGTATGTTCTTGCCAATCCCAGCACAGTTCTACAAAGTAAAATATTTGGCAGTGAATTCATATTAACAGATGGAACAAGAAATTAACACGTTTTTGCTTCGCTAATTCACAGTTCTTTTAATACGCTAATTCTAAATCACCTGTTCTGACTTTGACAGGCTACAGACACCTGTTTGGGGTAATATTCCACAGCTAATTATTACATGAGAAATTCAGTTTCCAACAAAAGGGTTTCTGTGTGAAACTGTCATAGCTAACAAATTAGTAATATCAAATATACACATATATATTTCTAATGTCTTAATTTAAATACAGTTAATGTTCAACTTATTTGTATCTAAAGAATGATATATGAAAACTAGAGACTGCCCTCTTAGTGTTTGAATTCTGTCTATCACACTTTACACTATGGTTGCACTGATCAAGTCAGAATGTTCTTCCCAGTACCAGTAATTTACTGTAATACTGTATTTTAAATGGCAGGAAAAGAGTATAGAATTTTCAAGTGGCTGGAAAAATTCCTAACTGTATGTTAAAAATGACTCAGGAGAGTTAAAAAAAATACTGACACGATGGGAAAGAAAAAAAGAAAAACTTAGCTTGGGTAGCATAATATGGAAGACAGGACAATAAATAAACAGAAAGTCCACTGAACTACATATTGAGGTATGAGGGACTTACATCAAGTACCAAGGAGATGATTGATTTGTTTGCTAAAAGATAAGCAAGTAAATGATGCCAGAAATTTTATGGAGAGAAAATCAAATATCCACTTCGCCTTGTATCTCAACTTCTTCGGGGAGAAACTACTTCTATTTTCCACTAAACTTTGATTTTCTTTATCTTCTAATATATTTTTTTTAGTTTCTCAAAAGGGTCATTTCCTCCCTGTCACCTCGGACGACTTCCTTGAACAGTAACTCTTTTCCCTTCCTTCAATTTCCCCACAAAACTCGTGCTACAGGGAAGTGTGGAGGCAAAGAGTGTGTGTGTGGGAGGGTAGGTTGGTGGAAGGAGAAGCGAAAATCAGAAACGTAAGGTTTTTAGATGTTTGTAACATAACGACAGATGCTGAGGTAGAGTCTATCTTTAGGTTTGCCAAAGGTTCCATTTTGTGTGTCTGTTTTTTTATTCTCTCTAATTGCTGTTCAGCTTTGTATGTGGCTTTGCTAATGTGTCTTCCGTAGCCACGTAGTCGTTTCTTTAATTAACCTTTACATCTTAGTACCCAGATAGCAGAGTTCATCAAACAGGCACTTGGAACTTTTAAGATTCATGCTGCTGTATTCTGATTTTTAAAAGTTATTGTGCAAAGCATATTTTTAAAATGCATTTTTATTTTGCGAGACTTAAGGTGGATGAGGAGAAAGCTTTTTTTTTGTTTTGTTTTTTTTTTTTTTTACATTTAGCCTTCTTGTAATTTTGTTGTTTTTCTCCCAATTGCTACTCTAGAAAGCACATGGTCTTTCTCTCAAACCATGCTTTATGACATTGCTATTTGCAGAAATTTAACTGGCAGCCCACCCCAGGAAGATAAAATCCTGTTTCATCCAAGTTTGGTTCCCTCCTACACCCACACCTGAAACTATATTTCTGCCAGAGCCTACATTCTGCTAAGGAAGAAACCAATCTTTTATAATACTTCAACATACGTGAATTTTATTTTATTTTTAATTAAAAAATTGCATTTCTCATCCAAAAATGCTAGATGACATTTAAAGCTAGAAAAGAGTTTCCAAATAACTCACCTTTACAATTAACTCTTATCAGGACTAGACAGTTACTTCACTGCACCGGGGTTAAGCACATGACTATGACGTCGCTGGGCAGTGGAAGGCCTCCATGACCATTGCCACTCGAGTTCTTGGCAATGTTCAGAAGCATGTTATCCCACAGGATTTTCTCAGGGCTCAAAGTTTGGAAGAGAGTCTCTGCTACATAATTGGAATGAAGTCAACTTTTATTTTCAGTTAATAAGATGCTCAAGAATAAACGAAACTTCCTGGTCCTTAAGAGAAGAAAAAAAGATCCATAGGAAGACTATGAATCTCTTGAGTTTTCCTGAGAACAATTTCAGACACATATTTGTTGCCCTTAAAACAACTTGAATAAGATAGATTCAGATTATAATGAAAAATACTCAAGGTTTAACATTGAAAGGATAATGACATTGAAAATAGTGTTTGGCATTTATATTTAATGTGAATTTTTTTAGAAAATAGTTTAAGATAACGATATTAAGATACAATTTCACTCATCTATCCTTAGTTAAGAAACTTTGACAGATCAATTAATTAGTGAGAAAACCTAACATGTCCAATCTATCCAATCTTAAAATGCTCCTTATGTATAATGCACGAAAAAATATGCAATTTTTCTATGGACTAATATACATGTGTATACCTTTACTTGTATGTATGACTAAACGGTAATACTTGTACCACCATTTATAACCTTATACATAATTTAAAACAGCTGCCTATACATATAACATCATGGTGCTATATTTAGAGTTTTATGTATAGAATATACTTTAGAAAGAATTAAGTAGCCTTTGCTTAAAATTTTTAATTTTCTCAATTTATCCTAAGTCACTTATATTAATATGTCATCTTCAAACCATGATATTATTAGAATAATGATCATTTACTTAAATATATATGTGGCTCCCAGAAACATCTAAACACAAGGATTGCTGGTCTAAGTTTTGAAAAATACAGACACCAGAACACTTACTGTATTAGCAAGGGCTGGGACACAGCTGTTTGTGTTTTACAAAAGTTCCCCAGATGTTGCTGTGCAGGATAGGAAAAAAATGCTATCATCCCATAGTTTCTACTAGCCAGAAACAACAGTTACAGAAAAATATTGACAACTACTATAGAAACAACACCAATGAGAACATCACAAAATTTACTCTTTCCAACACTTTTAACCTAGAAAAAGATTAGAATCATGTTATATATTTCTGAATCACCTGAATCCCCTTAGATATAAATATATACTATTTATTCGTAAGCATCAAACACTTTTTAACTCAAGTTGTTCCAAGTATAATATCACTTAAGAAAAATTCTAACCATCAGATTTTCCTCCTAGTTTAGTCAGTCAACCAACCAACCGAATAGCCAGTCATCAAACCCTGCTATATAAAGTACTCAGACAAATAGCATTGAGAGCTCCTGGAATTGGTTAGAAATGCAGAATCCCAAGCCACCCTGGACCTACTCAATTAGAGTCTGTAGTCTGACAAGCTTTTCTCACAATTTGAATGCAAAATAAACTTTGAGGAGAACATCTTGAGCTCTAATATGTGCTCAACTTTAAGCTAGGTGCCAGAGTACCCAAAAGCAATACAAATTTGATGAGATTCATCTTTGCCTGGCAGAATATACTTAGTTGTAACTGAAGAGAAACACACACACACACACACACATACACACACACACACACACACACACACACACACACACACACAAAGAATATATAATGACTTTGGAGATTTTCATTTGAATTCGCATGTGAGTCAAAGTCCTACTTCTAATTATTATCTCTGATCTTTAATATGTGATTCTCTGATCAGTCCTGTTTCTAAGTATGCAGTCTCACTGTAAGTAGCATATAGTCCAATCCATCAACTTCAAAATGCAGCTAGAACCCCATCAGTATTTTCAACCTAGTTATAGTAAATAACTTCTTAACCGACCCTCACTTCCAACAAGTAGTTAAACTCGGTGACTTTTTAAAAGAATTTAGGCTCATTGTTTCCATCCAAAATTGATTGTACATAATCACAGTGTATGTACTTTAGGTGTCTACTCAAATGGTAATGCCCCAAACCAGCCTTTCCTGATTATTGCATTTCCACTAAACCCCTTCTCGCCTCTCCAACTTCACCCTGCATTTTTCTTTATGGTCCTGTGGTCCTCATCACTCTTTGTAAGAAATTGTATCATGTTATTGAACTTTAGTTCATAATAATGTATCAATAATGACTCAGTAATTGTGATGAATATATTATAGATATATAATATTAGCATTGGTGTGGGGTATACAATAAACTGGAACACTCTATACAATATTTGCAGCTTTTCTGTAAATCTAAAATCATTATAAAATTTTTAAAATTATTAAAATAAAACAAAGTGGCAAAAAATTATATCACATTATTAAATAGTTTACTGTCTGTTTTCATTTGGAAATATAAGATTCAGAAGACAGAGAATTTGTCTTTCTTGTCCCCTCGTGCCGAGAAGAGTACCTGATAAAAAATAGGAAACAAACAAGTAATTTGTGAGTGAATGTTCAATGAAATTCATAGTCTAGGATATTCTGTGTGTGTGTGTGTATGTGTATGGTTATAGCATTATCAGAAATACTAAGTGAGCACCTATTTGTCACTGTGGTAGGCTCATTGTTTCCATCCAAAATTGATTGTACATAATCACAGTGTATGTACTTTAGGTGTCTACTCAAATGGTAATGCCTCAAACCAGCCTTTCCTGATTATTGCATTTCCACTAAACCCCTTCTCGCCTTTCCAACTTCACCCTGCATTTTTCTTTATGGTCCTGTGGTCCTCATCACTCTTTGTAAGAAATTGCACATAAACACAGAGCATGCCTTCCAGAAACATACAATGCAGATGAGAAATAAACAAATAAAAATAGAAGGCATATAGTACACAATATAGATTCATCAGGAATTGAAGGGTGAGTTCAGTGGTATGAAGTAAAAGAAGGAAGACCATTTTGATAAGAAGGATGCAGTGATGCATTTTTACAAGAGTAAATGGCAAGCTTTAAACTTGAAATATCTAAAGTATTACTCATGAGTCAGCAAGTGTCCCTGTGGAACTGATAGTTAGAAAGATAGCAAGTGACCAGCTTATAGTGGTTTTACCTCCTAAACCAAATAAATTTGTAATTCATTCTATAGAAACTTTTGGAAAAAATAATTATGTATTCACAATGGTGGTTTAGGACAATTCACAAAAAGGCAACATACAGAATGAGCTGGCTGCCCAGAGAAGCTGGTTAGGAGATTTCTCATTATGCATGGAAAGTAAACTAGGTTTAGGGGTTGGCACTGGAAATATAGAGTATTAAGTAAGGTGATAACAAATTAAGTTTTAGAAAATCACATAGTCGAAAAAATGCTATATGAGTAATTACTATCAACATCTTAATCACCATAATGACACATTAAAATACCCAGAAAATGTCCCCACAATTAGAACTATGAGGTTATTATATATGCTGTGCAGAACACATTCCTTCCAGATATATAGATATTGCGATTTTCTGCTTGTTTGAGGCTCAAAATTTATAGCATGGCAGTCCTGGCCATTAGAAATCTAAAAATAGGAATGTATTCTCATCTTCTCAAAAAAGTCACTTCACTTCCAGATAAAAGGCCTTTTTTTCCAGTCAACACAAGAGATGTCTTTCCTATTTTCAAAAGTGCCTTTGTTTACCAGATGGTAAACCCTTCATAGGCACAAATTTTTAAATCTTCATTGTTTCCTGTTTCTGAGCAACAATTTTCTTAATCAAAACTGAGACTATTAACATCGACCTGGCAAGATTGTGATTAGGATTAAATGGCATAATGTAGGTTAAGTGTCAGTCTCTGTGCCTGAGTGGAAAGTCAATAAATATTTGTTGCCCTCTTTCCCCCCTCTGCCATACCTAGTATGGTATCCTGATAACATTAATGTTCAGTCGTTGCTTGTCAAATTAATGAGTGTTATTGTGTTTGTATACCTAAAGACTGAATTTTTATACCACTGACCAATAAGCTTATAAGTCATAAAACTTCCACATAAATATCTTCTAATGTTTGTTGAACCTCAACAGTAAACTTAAAATATTTTCTTTATCTCTTCTAACCCACAAGTTTCTCTTCCTGTAGATTTATATAGTCATCATCTTTCACCCATAATATTCATCCTAGTAATCTGTAGCTTGTCTCCTAGCCCACAATTTGTTCATTTGCTATGATACAATTTTTGATGTTCTTAGGTTACTCCATTTTTTTTTAATTCCTTGCATTTCCTTCTTGTGTATTGCAAAACTGTTTCTTTACTGGGTCCCACTTTCAATTTATTTAAATAACAATATGCTCCCATATTCTGTGCTCTCCAAACTATATACTCTCTTTCCTACTTCTTTTACGAGACTCTTTCCTGATCTGCACCTTAAAAATATCTCCATCTCTTTGCACATTCTCTCTGTTGTTCAAGATATTGTATTCCTAATTGGATTAGAAAGCTCATCTTTATGGGGCCTTTTAAGTGCTAGGTGCACTTATGGCTTTCTGTAAACAAAAATAATAAATAACAGGTGGAGAGCTATATATATAACACACTGGGAATCAAGCCTTTCAAAGAGGAGGAAAAGGTTATGTCAGAAACACTCTATGTAGATTACCCTGAGTCCAGTAGAAATGTAATGGTCTTCAACTGTTACTTTTAATAGATTAAAACCTGCTGTTTATTAATCATAAAAATAAACATTTCTAGATATCTACCAATTTTGTATAAAGGTATTGTTATAAATGTTATTATAATTGTGTATATGTGTGTGTTGTATAGCACCAAACATAAAACTTATCTGTTCTCATCTGTGTGTTGTATAGCACCAAACATAAAACTTATCTGCCTCTCTCCCCTTCTTAATAGGCAGAGAGGCAGATGGACCCAATGAAGGATTATTAAAACCGTGTGGGTGATAACCAAAATGTTAGAATTTTCTCATATAAAATACATAACCTGGTTAGGATTCTTTAGTTGTGCCAATTCCTTCTTCCCATATCTTGCCTCCTATCAGACTAAGGAGGGGCCAGGACAACGGTGGGCAGGAGCTGGCTGCAGAGGCGACTCCACATCTCTTCCTAATTCTATATTTTGTGACATCACATTGTCAGCTTGAAATTGGCTGAATGCTACAAAGCAGGACTTACCGGTCCCCCACCCTGCCCCTGTCCCCACCCCCCAGAGCCTGTAGTAAGCATTTACTAGTAGGTACTTGGCCAGGGTGCCGAAGTCTTAGGTCAAGATATGCTGAAAGTCATTTTACTACAAATGGAAAGAAAGTAATAAGAAGTAAGGCAAGCCCTAAAATCGAAGTAGACTAGGGAGAAGGGGGAATTCAGGGATGAATCAACAAGATGTTACTCTGGGAGAAAAGATCAGAGCAAAGAGTTAAAGATGAGACTAGGGAGGGAAGCCTGGGAAGTGTCTCCAAGCATAAAAAAAGGTCGCTGCACATTCTTTGAATTGGACAGTAGCATGGGGGGCGGGAAGGGGGAAGGGGGGAGGTGCAGGGAGGAGGTTGATAATTTAAACAAAAAGGGACTTTTAGAGTCATAATGTTGCAGAGTATGCAAAGCTCACGAAGAAACAACGGACTATCTGGTGAACTAGGTTACTGTACTTAAGTACAGCACCAACTCACAACTCCAGGACTTTGCACTGGGCCCTACAGTCCACTGTAGGACAGATTGCTTACTTCCAGAAACTTCCAGCAAATCGTCCTAAGGGGGCTTCTCATTGGCCTGACCATAGTCACGTGCCCTTCCCTGAACCAATAACTGTGAGAAGTGAAATAAAATTTTCTCCTCACCCTGGGTTTTATGCCCACATATGGAGAAGGACTTGGGCCTGATAAACTGAGAGAATGGTATCTATCTCTCAAAGCAGAGAGGTGCAAGCTGAACGTAAGCATTTATTACAACTTTATTCTTTTTTTATTAATTAATTTATTATAAAGATGTGGGGTACAATTCAGGGTTAGGTATATAAACATTGATCATGCAGGTACCCTTGTTGATGAGGTATGCCCCTCCCTCCCCTAGCAGTTTCCCTCAACTGCCAGTCCCGCCCTCAGTCCCCTGACAGCTTTCCACTACTGTCAATCACTTTCTTATAGCATTATAATTGGTCAAGGTCACCTTATGAGTGAGAACATATGGAACTCAGTTCTTTGTTTCTGTGATAAATCACTGAGTATGATCGACTCCAAATCCATCCAAGTTGCTGCAAACTCCATATATTTGTCCTTCTTTATGGCTGCATAATATTCCATTGTGTATATATACCACATTTTGTTTATCCAGTCCAGCTTCGATGGGCAACACTGTTGGTTCCATGTTTTTGCTATTGTGAATAAAACTGTAACAAACATATGTGTGTAGGTATCTTTTTTGTAGAATGATTTCGGTTTCTCCGGGTGTATTCCTAATAAGGGAATTGCTGGGTCATATGGAAGGTCAGTTTCTAGTTCTTTCAGAAATCACCACACTGTCTTCCAAAGAGGTTGTACTAGTCTGCATTCCCACCAGCAGTGTAGAAGCATTGCTTTTTCTTCACATCCTCACCGGTATCTGTTGTTTTTTGTTTTATTAATGATGGCCATTCCTACAGGGGTTAGGTGGTATCTCAGTGACAAGTTTATTATTATTATTATTATTTTTGAGTTGGAGTCTCACTCTGTCACCCAGACTGGAGTGCAATGGCCGCTCCCGGCCACCGCAGCCTCGACCTGCTGGGCTCCGGCGATCCTTCCGCCTCAGCCTTCCAAGTAGCTGGAACTACAGGCGCATGCTGCCACGCCCAGCTAATTTTTTGATTTATTGTAGAGATGAGGTCTCGCCAAGTTGCCCAGGTGGGTCTCGAACCCATGGGCTCAGGCAATTCACTCACCTAGGCCTCCCAAGGCACGGGATTACAGGCTGAGCCACTGAGCCTAGCTCTTTCTAATAATCTTTTTATTTTGTTTTTATTTTTGTTTTTTTGAGTTGGGACTCACTCTGCTGCCCAAGCTGGAGTGCAGTGGCCTGATCACAGCTCACCAGAGCTTTGACCTCCTAGGCTCAGGTGATCCTTCTGCCTTAGCCTCTTGAGTAACTGGGACTACAGGCCTGTACCATCATGCCTTGCTAATTTTTAAAAAAATGTTTATAGATATGAAGTCTTACTATGTTGCCCAGGCTGGTCTTGAACTCCTGGGTTCAAGCAATCTTCCCACCTCTGCCTCTCAAAGTGTTGGGATTACATGCATGACCCGCTATGACTGGCATCTATTTTGCTTTTAAATTTTGTATATAATATATGTGAGTGACCAAGCTACTGTACTTTAAATATATATATTTTTGAAATTATAAAGATAATACATTATTATTTTTAAACACTATACTGTACTCTCAACACTCAGAAACCACCACAGCTATTATTTTGGCATTTTTCCTTTGTATGTTTCCCCTTTCTTCCACCCCATGATTTTAAGCAAACTTTGTACTTATAAGTTTGTATCTTGATTTTTATGTGATGATTTAAATAAACATCTTTTTTAGTTGCTTGTTATCCCTGTGTTCTAATGTACTTAGTTTCTAAGTGTGGTTTTTTTAATGTCTTTACATGAGTTGTTTATATTGAAGAAATTAGCCTTTCTTATCATATTTGTAGGATTTATTTTCTTTTTGAGCTGGAGTCTCACTCCAACTGGAGTACAGTAGCACGCTCCTGGCCACTGCAGCCTCGACCCACTGGGCTCTGGCGATCCTTCCGCCTCAGCCTTCCAAGTAGCC